>JAWPHD010000820.1:0-145000 GCA_037043455.1 Cyrtodaria siliqua | reverse complement strand
CTTACATTGAAAAGGAACATCGGACGGGTTGCGTTTTTCTTTGACTATATTATTGTTATAAAACTAATGACAACTCTGAGATTAATTTGTTTTAGTTAATTAAAAATTATATGTGTTCTTGACAACTTTTACAACAAACGTCAAGTTTCATTTTAAAGTCCTATTGACTTTTCCATACAAGATACAACTTTACCGCACAAACTGCATTTCAAACATACCTTTTCTAGAGAAAAAGACAAACATTATCAGCCGGTAACAATACGTAACTAAGTCAGTTCAGACAGTTACTCTTAACTGAATTGCCAAGAAGTTTGTGAAGTACTTATATCAGAAAGTTTTCATATTGAGTCGTTCGCCAGATCCTGATGCAGATTTCATTGAAAGTAGATACACAAATCGTACAGGAAAAGTAGCATTCAAGGACGACAGTCAACGACAAACACACATAGAAACAAACAACAACTATAAAGATGAATACAAAGCAGATAAGCCTTATATAATAGCTCTGGATGATATATCTGGATGATAATTATATAGAACATTGACAACCCGTTCCATATTATGATTAATAATACATACTAGTTTCCTAAAGAATATCAACTCAATAAAAGTTAGTCTTGTATTATGAGGAATTCTATTCGAAAAAATGCATTTTCTGTTTGTATGAGTGACGGTATATCCACCAGGGACAGGTATGGATTTTCCGTCAAAACTTTGAATGTGTTAACGGTACATCCGCGGAAACAGGAAACGGTATATCCTCTGACATGCTACGGTATATACTCACTCAACCGGACCATTAATATAAATTTACCTGCCACAAGTGATCGTTCAATTTGCCAAAAGCGAGGTAGAGGGTTTAGACGTTGGGTGCAGTTTGTTTCGTTTCCCACCCTGTCGTTGGGCGTTTCTCGTACATGGGCAATTTTTGTAACATACATTGCACAATACATAACATGTACTATATCTAATAATGACAAGTGGATGGAAAACTGTTAAACATGTCTCAGTATCACGTGTTACAGTGCGGAAATTTCAATAAATAATGATGTACCCCACTTTTATTTATTTTTTAAATATAAATATAATCACATTATTATACCACATACCTTGTGATTATACTATTTTAATTATGAATCGTTTTTCTGTATTCTAATTAAAATCAATGAATGTTCGGAGTGATGAGTTTAAAGAAAAAGTGAAAAGTTCTGTAAATGAAGAAATGAAAACTGAGTAACTGTCTGCAGAATTGTTTTCACAAAGTAACTGTTGTACTTCCGTGTAGTACTAACTTGCTCCTCCATGGACTCAGTGTCTTACTGCTCCTCCATGGACTCAGTGTCTTACTGCTCCTCCATGGACTCAGTGTCTTACTGCTCCTCCATGGACTCAGTGTCCTACTGCTCCTCCATGGACTCAGTGTCTTACTGCTCCTCCATGGACTCAGTGTCTTACTGCTCCTCCATGGACTCAGTGTCTTACTGCTCCTCCATGGACTCAGTGTCTTACTGCTCCTCCATGGACTCAGTGTCTTACCCTTGTTTGTGAAATATAGCAGCAGTTACGTTATAGCTGGTTAATAAAATGAAATAATTATCAACTGAACAAAACTTCTGAAATTTCTCCAACTATGACACTAACATCTAAGACATATTCATGGAAAATATGAAACCGATCAATTAAATAGATTTTCAGGAATTATGTTTTTGGTACTAACCTACAATATCAAAATTCGCAAAATAATGTGGGTTGGTACCGAAAACATTTCTTCTCAAAATATATATCATTGATCTGTGTCACATGTTCAGTGACAGTGTCTTAGATGTCAATGTCATAGTAGGTGAAGTTTTAAACTTCCGGTTTGAATATCTTTTGGAATATTTGCCAAAAAGCTCTACTAGGGATGTTAGCAGTTTTTTTAAGTGTAAGCAGTTAAGTTAGTCTTTGGTTATTCCACTTTCGTTTTACTTATCTATCATGGAAACCGCGACATGATGGTCAAGCTGTTGCACTTGTATGTTTGTATTCATGCATGTTGGCAGGTTATATTAGCGTAAATGAGTCTCCATGTCACTTCCATAGTAAAGTGAGAACTTTGACAACCTGTTAAAACTCAAACCTGATTAGAATTATTTGAAACGTAACATTATCATGTAAATATAAACATGTCTGCTATTGAACATAAACAAGAAAATAGGGGGTTTAATATATTCTAATAAATATTTCTTGAGCTGTATATTAACACCGGGACAAAGATCAACGTTATTTTTACCCCTAGCAATTTCATTCCCTATCTACTTTCAGATCAAAAACTGTCAAAAACATGAGCTGCAATTTCAATTATCTGCAACAAGTCCAGAATACAGTTACAGCCAAACAAATAACCGGAAACTGCATTAAAAGTTTTTAAAGAAAGACAGATGAGCACTCTTTAATACAGAACTACTTTCGACTGCTTCAGGCGAGCACATCCGACTTAGTTAATGGAATGTAACATGTAACCTGAGATGTAAATAAAAAATCTGTTCTGTTCTGACAAAAAACGTCGATTTCATGATGATCATATTTAATTTTTACACATCTCCCTTGTAAAGTCATACATATACAATGCAAAACATATATAACACAACAAAAACTGTGATATTTCCTTTAAACTATCGTGCACACATGCAATATACACGCACACACACACAAACACACACATTCACATCCATGTACATATTCATTCTTATTATATATAATTATCTACATATATATAAATAAATAAATACGTGGTCTGAAGTGGTGGTTTTCACGATAAAGTGGAACACACTGTACACCTGGCCTTGAATTCACCAACCACTCTTGAGAATATTCTTAGACTTAAGCCCAAGTATGCAAATTTCAGTCACACATATTTCAATAAGTTAAAGACACATTTCCCAACTGAATTTAGTCGTTGAAAAATCATGGATAGCATGCTTTTTAACTGCTTACTTCTCGCTGACTGATTACCACGGAGACATTATATTGAGGCCCCATCACAGTTTCCTTTTTTTCATTTACTATTACCTTAGTTTTTGATATAAAATATATTGTAACTAAAAACACTAGATTGTTTATTATGGGGGAGCATATAGTCGCCGCTTTTCCCGTCCATGCGTCCGTGCGTCACACGTTTTGTCCGGAGCATAACTCAAAAAGTATGCTTGATTAAAGTTCGTGTGAATGATTATGTCAATGAGACGGAGTTCAGTTCGTAGGAACCATAACTCTAGCTTCACAACTTTTTTTAATTATCTCCCTTTTTTTGCCCGGGTTTGCACCTGGGGTCTTCCTCCGCCAATAAAAAGCTGTAAATTGTCGCCAAATGACTTTAGCTGTTGGTGCAACTATAAAATCCAGTTTAATGAATTCATATAAGATTTGGTTGAATTCTGACAAGCGGTTTCTGAGAAAAAGTCGTCAGAAGCAAAATATAACGACGACGACGAACGACGCACAGACAACGGACGGACGACGGACATAGACTGATTCCAAAACATCACATTGAGCCTTCGGCTCAGGTGATCAAAAACACTGACAGATGACAATGCGTTTCTTTCATTTGAGATTTACTAAAACATGGCAGAGAAGTAACTGATAATAGAGTATATTGTGCTAAAAATACAAGAACTATTAATTGTTAACACGGGTCTTTTAAGAAAATCCATCTATACATAATTGTTTTAACATATATACAAGAGCACATAAAAGGCAAAACGGTTATAATTTTTACTACATTATTATACACTCTTTATGGGACGGGCCTCATCCTTTGACAAAAAACTAATAATCTCAATTTCCTTGTGCAAATGTATTTCTAACAGCGATTTACAGTGACCTATAGAGAAATTCTCCCCCCCCCCCCTCCCCTCCCCCCCCCCCCCCCCCCCCCCCCAAATACAATAGGCTCGAAATGTGTCTTTAAAAGATAAACGTTCATAAGAAGCTGCTTTGTATAAATATGATCAATTCTAATGAATATCAACTTCATACGATTGTTCATGGGAATATTTGTGAATGGAATTTTAGTACTTGAGCTAAAGTCTAAGAATAGTCTTAAGAATGGTTGGTGAATTCCAAGCCAGATGCCATTAATTATCTGAAACTGCCATACATAACAATATGTTAAACAATTATTACATTATGATTGTGTTTTCAGCCATTTAACACAGTTGGATGTAAAACAAAAAAAGGAAGATATAAAAATCGGACAGGGAAAGTAGCATTCAATGACGACAGTCAACCACAAAATACAAAAACAAACACGCAAACAGACAAACGAGAAGGCAAAAGTAATAAAAAATGCAAACGACATCACAAACACAAAAGGGTTAACAATAGGGCTTCCGCTTTGGAACGGTCAGTGGCCAAAAAGTCCACTGGGGTAGTTTGTTTTAAAGAAGTACATTCTCTAAGGAAAATATGTCTGCCTGGAGTGACTTGAAATGTTAGTCATCATTTGTGTCGAAATTAAAACATATGCAAAATGAATCATTCGTAAAACGCAAAAGGAACGGCAGCATTCACAGAAGACAACCAAATTGTTTCAAATTTCGTTTTATTAAATGCTTTACCTAACATGTACGTTCTTCTCAGGTTATTTACATTATTAGTTAGTGGGTTTGTTACTGACGCCTTACAGAAATGTGTGGGGTCAGTAAAATTTATAGGGGGCGAGGCAATAGCCCCCTATATATCTGACTGACCCCACATATTTCTGTAGGGGGTCAGTAACAAACCCAATAACTGATTTATTGCATCGAGCACCTTTTATACGGCAAACACCGATATTTACCCATTTTAATGGAGCGTCAACGTCGTTCGCGCAATTTGACGTCATGATGTTTACGTCACGAGCGGTACAGTTTATAAACATTAATAATTTACTTGTTATGTTTAAGAAATAATTTAGAGATTATAACTGCTGGGATCGATTATAGGAAAATCCTTTACGAGTGGTAGACGTGTGGTTCTTTTCACGAACGAGCGCACGCGTGTGAGTGAAAAACAAAACACGTCTAACATCAAGTGAAGGATTACCCAATAATCGATCTCAGCAGTTAAATAATCTATTTATTACATTTTAAATTACGTTTTTCAAACAAATATTCGCTTTATTGAACGTTATCGGTGGATGACGTCGACGTCAACAACACTTAATAGTAATGTTTATATGCATGCATTTAATATATGCCTCGATTTTCTCTTCATTTTTAGCTTTTACCTGTCAGAAATGGCAGTATCAACATTTTTTCTTCGTTCAATGACCAAGGTAACAGCCTAAAATCAAAACCATTGCAAGAGATGGGGCTATAGGGGAGGGATGTATTGTGATCAAGTTTGGATGGTATTGGCTGGTGCTTTTATTTAATAAACACTCGAACCAAATCTTGTAAAGGACAGATGAAAACCGAAGGTCCTATTGTGTTTAACAACGTAAACTACAGCATATTTAAGAAAATCAAGAGCCTTAACTCTGGTTTTACTGTGCAATCTGGCTATTGATAAGTTAGCCAAGTTTGGTAAAGATCAGGTGAAAAGTGAAGGCCCTATCATCTTAACGAGGCAAAAACAGGTTTTATGACATGTTTGAGCTTTCATTTATATCAAAAAGTTGGCAATGTCTGGTAAAGGTTGGATGACACATGGACGCGATAAAGTTGTATTAAGAAAAAAAACTGGCAGGTTTTGGCAATTGTTTGCGCTGTTATTTATATCAACTATCTAGCAAAGTTTGGTAAAGATAGGATGCAAAACGTATGAACTAGAATGATAACAACATGTTAACGGACGGACGACGGACAACAGATCATGGCATAAGACCTACTGTCTAGTTGAGCTAAAAGCAGACAACATATTTTAAGGGTTATTAAACATTACTCCGAGCCTTTAAAGGCTGGAGTAGTGGAACCACCTATTCGAAATATATGTAAAAAAACGAAGTATTTGCGAATGTACCACCGATATATCGGGCTCAGCGATCTCCAAGGATAGGAATGAATAACACATTAAACGGATTGCAGCTATTTACCTTCAAAGTGTAATCCTCATTCAAGACACACGGCCGATATACTGGAAGACAGCGAACTGAAATTTTAACAACAAAAGAATAATAGTTAAAAAGAACATTTTACTGATATGCACTGAAATGGGTTGATTATAAAACATATCGGAAAACTTGGTATAAATACAATCAAAATTTATTTCGGATTAAAGTTTCATCATTCGGGATTAACCGTTCATTCGAGTCAGTATATACCGTATCCTTTGCATGTCAGAGGATATACTGTTTCCTGTATCCGCAAATGTACCATTAACACATTCAGAGTTTTGACGGAAAATCTATACCTGTCCCTGGTGGATATACCGTCACTCATACAAAACAGAAAAGCATTTTTTCGCATAGAATTCCTCAAAATACAAGACCAGGACTTTCAGCATTTGACTTGTACCAACATTGCTTTGTTTTATTGCTAAAATCAACAGCCACGGTGCATTATGTGCTGAGAAAACAGCATGAGTATGATTCAAAATACGTTGCGGTCATACAGTCAAAGTAGGGCTCCAAATATCCATTGTTGCGATAAAACCAAAGGGGCAAGCATACGCAATGGACAGACAGGCCTATTATACTCAAGGGACAACAATATATAGGTTTGTAACTATCGTAAAATACATGATATAGCGTGAAATGTTTGACAGCATCTATGTCCGCCATATTGAATGGATGTACCGTGTTTCGGAAAGGACGTACCGCATCTCGATCCAGACAGTGATATTGGTGATGTATAATGTCTAAGACTAAAATTTATCTTTTCTTAATGTTTCCTATCTGTTATTATCTTGTGGAGTCTAGTTTGCGTATGGCATGTTTAGGGCTAATGTTTCCGGAATTTAAAATGCAATCTATCTAATGGACATTATTTTGATAGTCATCTAAACAATCCATACGTTACAAAGTCAAGGGATAATCACGTATTGATGAATCAAATTACTTAATTTGGTTTACCGATATTTAAAGCTACATAGTCTCTATATCAATCGATTTCTTCTTTGTAGGCATTTCTTTATTTGTAACTTCATGTTCAGCAGCTCATGTCGAAATAGGGTATTTAAACGAGAAAATATAACGCAGGACATCGCTCTTTCGGGACTCGAACGCACTGATTTCAAGTCAGATGCTCTATCCACTGAGCTATAACTCTTCTTGGGAACATGGTATACTAACTACTATTAATTAAGAGGCAAAATCAACTCAAAATGTACAAATATATGGTCCATATTGTCGCACGTGTAAATTAACATTGCCTGGTGTAATATTATATGTTATCAATATGAAACTAATATTCCGGCTCAAAACAACCATATCTAGATTTGTTATTTAGCACTTGATGAGTTTGTGTGTGCGCTAGTTATTACGTAATGATATTTAATGTTAAAAATGCTACATCATACCAATAAATAGCCGTTGTCTAATGGTTAAACGTACATCCATCAAAACTTAAAGCGCAACGTCTGTGGTTCAAATCCCGTTCTGGGCAATTACTTTTTATATCACTTATATTCTGAAGCCGTATGTATATTTATCGATGTTAGCTGTACGAAGGCTAAATAAAAATTCAATATTGTACGCATCGATATCTGCCTTATATACCAACTATTGGGGTGTTGAAACTACCTTACACGTGACACATTCATATTCATGAGTTATTACCAGTTAAAATAGAGAATCTGTAGCTTTAAGGACGACATTTATCTTTCGGTAGTTAAATAACGAATTTTCACATTGAGTTAAATAGTAATCTAATTGAAGATTGTATTTAGTACATTATGATAAGAGGCTTTCCTTATTCAGTAGTCGTTAACTCCTAATGAAGAAGTAATGACATATACTGAAAGGAAAAAGAAACGCATAATCAAAAATTTGCCTATACTACACTATTATATACACTTAATTCCACGTCATATTCCAGATATATCTCAACGTGTTTTGTGCAAAAATGGGCTACAACTCATTTCAGAAAGGACAACTCTGTCATGTAGTAAACCTTTTAATCAAAGTATACTTTGTTACACGTTGAAGATTCGCTTGAAAAAGTAAAACCGTTTCAGTATTGTGTTTAATGTTAAGATATTGCAATGTTTAAAGCCTTGTTTGCTCACCTGTTTGAGCCAAATGCGCATTCTGTCGATAATGAAACTTTAAATTGGTGTGTTCGGTGCTGTTTAAATCTTCATTCTAGAAGGACAGGCCTAATGTCGCCGTGTACCATTCGATATGCAGTAGCATATTAAACATACCAGCGGAAATACACATTATGCGTTTCTTTTTCCTTTCAGTATATTTAGATTGCCGTGATACGTCAAACGAGTTCTAAGAGTAGTTAACGAGCTATTGCAAATGGTTGTTGGCGATATATCAGAGAATATCATACCACCAGGAAAGCGTTGGCGGAGAAACCTTGATTTACACTGTCCCGTTTATCAGATGACAATAGGGTAAGAGTTAGGTTTGGTACACCCTAGAACCTGGTTTAAAACCCCGTGGCTTTTTTGCCACAGCCCTTTTGTGCTTTTGATGTTTTATCTTGCCTTTTATTCATCTTTAAAGTTGTTCGTTGCTTCTATGTGTATTTGTGGTTGACTGTCGTCCTTGAGTGCTACTTTTTCTGTTCGATATTTTTCATTTTAATTAGAATATGCACGAACAGAACCGATATTTCACTATTTACAAGTCCAGGTTATATGCGTGAGAGGTGTTGCATCTTATAATTACCTCTCATGAACAGACTCATTAAAACCGAGTCTGCTACTTTTCTCTCTTGTTTGTGTTTGTTGCTTCCAAGGGATCACCTTTTCAGTAGTTATTGAGGTTCACACTAGCGTTTGTTCAGTGAAGTGTGGCGGCCGTACATAGTCGCCCCACTACAAATCAGTAGTGTTATTATTTACTGCTCATTTGGTATCATCAAGCCCATTCTGTGTTGCTTTAAAGTAGAATATCGCTTAAGCCGATGCTAGGAGGCGTGATAGGTGTTGCATCTTATAATTACCTCTCATGAACAGACTCAATAAAACCGAGTCTGCTACTTTTCTCTCTTAGTTTAAACTTATTTATTTTACATCGATTGTAACGAAATCTCTATGAACTTATTTGAATCACTCTCGATGTCTTCCTGGGTAGAACCAGTACTAAGCAATGCAGATAAAGTGTCTTGCTCAGGGACACAATGCATATCGCAATGGCGGGAATCGAACTCACGACTTTTGGATCATGGGTCCAACGCTTTACCACTAGACCACAGTGCTCCACTATTTTTCTTCCTTGTTTCTTGTTTGTGTTTTTGTTTCCAAGGGTTCACCTTTTCAGTATTTATTTACACAATAAGAGATACGTTCACATACATACACTTGTTATAACACAAGTAGGCATACCAGTCCAACTGGCAATGAAGCTTTCTCAGAACACAGACACAGAACACAGACACAGAACACAGACACAGCACACACACAGACACAGAACACAGAACACAGAACACAGACACAGAACACAGACATAGAACACAGACACAGACACAGAACACAGCACACATACACAGAACACAGACACAGAACACAGAACACAGAACACAGACACAGAACACAGACACAGAACACAGAACACAGAACACAGACACAGAACACAGAACACAGAACACAGAACACAGACACAGAACACAGACACAGAACACAGAACACAGACACAGAACACAGAACACAGCACACATACACAGAACACAGCACACAGACACAAAACACAGACACAGAACACAGACACAGAACACAGACACAGAACACAGAACACAGCACACATACACAGAACACAGCACACAGAACACAGACACAGAACACAGACACAGAACACAGACACAGAACACAGACACAGAACACAGACACAGAACACAGAACACATACACAGAACACAGACACAGAACACAGCACACATACACAGAACACAGACACAGAACACAGAACACAGACACAGAACACAGAACACAGAACACGGAACACAGAACACAGACACAGACACAGACACAAACACAGAACACAGAACACAGACAGAGAACACAGAACACAGACACAGAACACAGAACACAGACAGAGAACACAGAACACAGACACAGAACACAGACACAGAACACAGAACACAGACACAGACACAGAACACAGAACACAGAACACAGACACAGAACACAGAACACAGACACAGAACACAGAACACAGAACACAGACACAGAACACAGAACACAGAACACAGATACAGAACACAGAACACAGAACACAGACACAGAACACAGACACAGACACAGAACACAGACACAGACACACAACACAGAACACAGAACACAGAACACAGAACACAGAACACAGACACAGAACACAGCACACATACACAGAACACAGAACACAGAACACAGACACAGAACACAGAACACAGAACACAGAACACAGAACACATACACAGAACACAGAACACAGAACACAGACACAGAACACAGAACACAGACACAGAACACAGACACAGAACACAGACACAGAACACAGACACAGAACACAGACACAGACACAGAACACAGAACACAGACACAGAACACAGACACAGAACACAGAACACAGAACACAGAACACAGACACAGAACACAGACACAGACACAGAACACAGACACAGAACACAGAACACAGACACAGAACACAGAACACAGAACACAGACACAGAACACAGAACACAGAACACAGAACACAGAACACAGACACAGAACACAGAACACAGTCACAGAACACAGACACAGAACACAGACACAGAACACAGACACATAACACAGAACACAGAACACAGACACAGAACACAGACACAGAACACAGAACACAGAACACAGACACAGAACACAGACACAGAACACAGACACAGAACACAGAACACAGAACACAGACACAGAACACAGAACACAGACACAGACACAGAACACAGACACAGAACACAGAACACAGAACACAGACACAGAACACAGAACACAGAACACAGAACACAGAACACAGAACACAGACACATAACACAGAACACAGAACACAGACAACCAACAACGTTAGTGAGAAGCAAGGCATGCAACATCACAGAAAGGTATACTGAAAGGAAAAAGAAACGCAGGGTGCGTATTTCCGCTATATATTGTATGTTTATTATGCTACTGCTAATCGAATGGTACAGGGCGACATTATGCCTGTCCTTTTAGAAAGAAGGTTTAAACAGCACTGAACACACCAGTGGTTACCCCTTTAAAGTTTCATTATCGTCAGATTGCGCATTTGGCTCAAGCAAGTGAGCAAACTTAGGCTTTAAACGTTGCAATCACTTAACATTAAATACAGTACTGAACTGGCTCAATTTTTCGAAGAGGAACTTCAGCATTTATGAATTTCTTGTTACAACGTGTACTGTGATTAAAACGTCTACAACATCACAGTTGTGTCCTTTTTCTAACTAACTGCACTTTTTTTTACAAAACATCTTGGGATTTCCTTGGAATATATATGGAATTAAGTGTGCAGTGTATGCAATATATAGCGGAAATACGCACCCTGCGTTTCTGTTTCCTTTCAGTATAGATATAAAGGAAATGCAGCATGCAGGGACCACAGTCAACCAAAAGCACAAATACGAACAAACAACAGGTATAAAGCTGAATAAGGGCAAGATATGACATTACAAACATAAAAAGGGATGACAATAGGGCTACCACCTTGTAAAGGTCAGTGGCAAAAAGGGCCTCAAGGGGTTTAAACCAGGTTCTAGGGTGCACCAGACCTCACTATTACCATATTGTCATCTCAGTAAAACGGGACAGTGTAAATAAAGATATCCCCGCCAGGTTATATTCTCTAACAAACAGGGCAGCATTACTAGGCAATATAAGTATAACAAATAATGATCATGTACACAAACGGATTGACAAATAGGGCTACCGATAAGAAAGCAATAAAACAAACAATCCACTGGAGGGGTAATATACATGTTAAAGGGAATGTAGCGCCACAGCCAAACCATCTTTATTATTGAGAGTTCTGAAATACTTGAATAAGGGTGAAAGAACTATCAAAATCGGATGATAAACAAAGAAGATATGATCATTTGAAGTTTCTGTTAAAATGGATATGGAAGCGGCCATTTTGAGAGCTATGACATCACGGTTCTAAATGACCATATATGGAATATTTATAAATATGAAAATTTACTGATTTATAGGGAAAAAATGACAGCAACTGTATGAAAAATATGTAATACTTAATGGCAATAATGATTTATATCACCAGTAAAAAAAAATCATTCATTTGCAGTGATTTTCTTCGTTTTAAATGATATTGATCAATATTCCATATATGGTAATATGGAACTATGACATCATAGTTCTAAAAATGGCGGCTCCCATATTTATTTTAGAACAACCTTTAATTGGTCATATCTTTTTCGTTTATCATCCGATTTTGATAATTCTTTCACCTTTTTCCAAGTTTTTCAGAACTCTCAGTAATAGAGTTTGTTTGGCTGTGTCGCTACATTCTCTTTAATTACACATATTATAGATGGAATTCAATAGTATCAATATAAGGCGTCTTGTGTACGGCTTTTCTTGACATTGTGTAAACAGATCTGATTTTTTTTTTTACATTTTTGGCCTGTAGGCGTTTCTACTCACGTCAGTTTGGACAATTGCACTATATGGACAGTCCATGCAGTTTCTCAAGCACATATTTTCTTTCATGTATTAGGTAATATTTTCGTCAGGTATGGAACTACCGTTTATAGACAAATTGGTGGTATCCCTATAATATTATATGTTTCTCTTGTTTTGCATTTATATGAAAGGGATTTCATGTTAAAGATGAATGGCCACCCCTTTTGTAGTATTATCAATTAATAAATTTAACTTTTAAACATCATATGACTATTTCTTGATAGTCCCGGAGAGAAACATATATTTAAAACGGCTATTAAGTTGTATGTAAAAAATAAGAATTATTTGCATGACGTAGATACTACTTTTATCACTGCGTGACTCCACGGGGAAATGAGGTAATTCTGAATTGTATAGCTGCACAACTATTGCCAGATAATTGATAAATACAGTTACCTGTGGATTAATTTACCTGTTCAAAGTCTTGTACGTCATCAAATAAAATCTTATTCTCGCTTTTCACAGATATTGCAATGTGTGAATTGTAAATATATATTGTTGTTTATTGATTTCGATTTCAATAAACATAAACATGTTCATAAAAAAGGAAACATGGCTGGAGAACTTTAAGTTTTTTACCAGATACTCAGGCAGAAGCCTATAATAACACATCTCGGTATTGAACAGTGAACATCTTTTCTTTCATACTATTACCATGCTTACTATCTATACTTCAGCACTTCAGCTAACCAAAGATTATATTTCTAATACTGTCGCTTTTTTCTCTCGATTTACATCTTTATACTTGTATCTGTATGATTGTTTGTCCTGTGCGTGTTTGCTGTTGCCTGTTGCCTTTTCGATTTTTATATCTATTTTCTCTATTTTGGTTTGGTGCACTATCTTTTAAATAGGGGTTCCGGGTGTTTGACCATAGTAGTGGTTTCAAACTGTCTCATGGGAGTGAAATACCCAGTTAGTACACTAGCCACGTTTTTTTTTTCTCATTCCCAGCGTTTTTTTTCGTTTGCTACTGTTTTGTTGCATATTATATATTTTGATAATAAACTGTGTATTTACCAGTCTACCCAATTGCTATATATAATTAACCAGCTCCTATATAGAATATATATAGTGTACAGTAGTGTGTTTATATATGCGTTAATTCGTATAAACGTAATATTTGATAATATTATGAGGTAATGCACACGCCTTCTGTAGTGCTGTTTCTTTTAAAAATAAAAAAAAACAAGCAAAATACCTAGAGATATTTAAGAGACGTGTGTATTATGTGTCTTGTATGATTTCACTCGGGAAGACAATATCCCGATTTGCAATAGCGCTTTCGACCTAAAAAGGCCTTCTTCAGTTGCAATGAAATCCTAAATTATTTGTATTATCAATGACAATATGTTTATTGTCTTAGTATGTTGTGAAGGAGAATCCCTTATTTTGAAAATAGGGACCGTCTAGTTCACAAATGGCACTCGCTGTGGTACTGGTATATTAGGATATCACCTATTCTCGGCAGTTATTATGGTATATTCCGTAAGCTGCCAAGTTTATTTAGTACCTTTAACAGTGAGATATATTCTTTAGCACGTATTTCGTAATATCGTGTATTACTATGAGTATATGTCTTGACGTGCACGACCGTGTGTTACACTGTAAGGTCGTGTATGCACTGACATGCAGATGGATATCCCGTTCTGAGGGGATACGATGTTTATAGTACGGATCTCCAAATCATCAGCTTAGTAAAGTAAGACAATCTATATGTGTCATATATTGTTTAGTTCTTTTGGTGTCTCCATATATACCTAAGAAATAGTGTAATATATACAGAAGTAAGGCCAAATCGGGTTGATACCGTCTATATTGTCATATTGCGCCTTTCATTCAGCTAAAGTCACACTCTTGTAATGTGTGTGATTTATATATAGACGAGTATACTTTAAGTATTCAGGGGTAAGACAATATCGGGTTGATACCGTCTATATTGTCTTACAGTTAATGTTTATGAGTGTATGTATTGGAGAATACACTCAAAGGCACACTACGGCGTGATGCCGTTAAGAGTCTGGTTGAGTCCAGAGATAAGATCAGATTGGGTTGATACCGTCTAGGTTGTCTTATTCAGCCTTCAATTTTGACAAAAGAGAACAGAGACTATTCAGGGGTAAGACCAGACCGGGTTGATACCGTCTGTATTGTCTTACAGTTAATGTTTATGAGTGTATGTATTGAAGAATACTCTCAAAGACACTCTCCGGCTTAATGCCGTTAAGAGTCTGGTTTAATACAGAAATAAGATCAGATCGGGTTGATACCGTCTAGTTTGTCTTATAAAGCCTTCAATTTAACCAAAGAAAACAGATAATGATCGAGTTATGCAATATTTTCAGAGCTGAAAATGTACGTGTAACTCGGTCGATGTATAGACAGCGACTGCTAGCTCGGTCACGTGGTATGCATATGGCGGCAGGTCGCACTTTTTTTGACGGACAAAGAAAAATGATAAAATTCGCAATAGGACTCGTTAAAATGGAATAGTTGAATATTTTATCGTGCTTTTTGTGTCTTATCTTGACATAGAGTGTGTTATTTAAAATGCCGAAAGGAAATAAAGGAAATAAAACGGATAATTCTGGGAAAACAACACAAGGCAAAGGTAAAGGTACGTTTACCCCACCCGTCGCTCCAACATATCAATATGTATGTGAAAATAACCTGCCAGGGCCAAGTCAAAACATTATTAGTGATCTTATAGCCACAACAGGGGACAATATGGCATCAAACTACAATACAGATAGCACTAATTTGGTCGAAAGAACACACTTCCAACACGGTTTCCAAAACCAAAACGTACACAATGGATCTGTAATGCACGCCCAACCATTTGGGTCATATACGCGTTACATCAATCAACAACAATTTGGACAACAATTACCAACACAAACAAGTATGTCTCAAGGCCCATCGAGCGTTCCACCTCCTGAATATGTTTACAAACATGACACAAGGGCGGATCCTGGAGCGTGCCCCCCGTGGGTACAAGGCATGATGAAAGGTATAGAAACCCAATTAAAACAAATAGGCAACCAACTTGAAAGCCAAAATACAAAGCTAACAAATATGGATTTCAACTTAAAGAAACAAAATGAAAGAATAACGAACAAAGAACACCAAATGAGTGAACTAAACGGGATAAAACAAAGTGTCTCAAGTATGCAAATCGTCGTTTTTAATACCGAGCAAACTGTAAAATCTGTAAACATTAAAGTGCAGGAATATGAAAAATGTATACAAACTATCAGTGACATGTACGATGACAGCATTTCGGAAAAAACACAAACCGATGCCAAAATAAATACAAACTGTGACAACATTGATCAGTTAAAAGCAGAAATTGAAGCCCTGAAATCTAAAAACAGTATGCAAGACAAAACCATCGTTGACCTGCAGTGGCGTAGCATGCGCGACAATTTGATATTTACTGGTATAGATGAAGTTCACCTGAGGGCAGGTCAGTTCGAGGATACAGAAAACACACTACGAACATTCTGAATTGTCCTCAGAAATGAACATTGACGAAAACATTCAGTTTGCTAAAGTGCATCGTATTGGCCCATTCAGGCGATACCAGTCCAACCCTCGCCCCATTGTAGCAAAATTTGAGCGGTACAAAGACCTATTAATGGTTCGTAAGGCTGCCCCATAAACACTGGTTGGAAAACCATATGGGGTCAGAGAGCAATTTCCCAAAGGAATGGAGGACAAACGCAAGCTCTTGTACCCAGAAATGAAGCGAGCAAAACAAAACAAATCCAACAAAGTCAAGCTGGTCAAAGATAGGTTGTTTGTCAACAACCAAGAGTATATCCCACACACAAACTTGTTATACGATAACCAAACACGAGATCCAGGGGCACCGACTCAATACGTCCCCCAAAACGATAACAACAATACCCCCAATCAATCACTAAGTAGGTCACAGAGGGGTTTTGTCAACAATCAAGGAAGATATGTGCGTTATCGGCCGACTTCCGATCAAGGATCATACTCAACAATGGCAAATCAATATACGCACGAGCTCGCCACGTCCAACCGTTTCGCGTCTCTGAATAACGACAAGAGCGGATTCATAACACCATCAAATAGGGGTAAGCAAAAGGCTACATCACCGATAGATAGAGAAATTACCCTGAAAAAGATGCGCGACACGTCTATCTCAGACAGCGACTCCGAGATGAATATCAATAATGTGCTCCATAATCCGACCATAACCAACGGTAGTGGTGAGGCAACTCCAACCGAGCAAGCCAATGACCCAAACCTGCACGCGAGTGTTTACATAACGAATGAGGGCGATTTCCAAGGACAAGCCATTTGTCTTAACACAGACAATCCAGAACGAGAATCCGTGCCATCAAACTTGAGTGAGATCGCCTCTCCAACGGGTCCAACTTCCAGTCACGCTCGTCCTAGCAGTTTATCGCTACCCCCACACTCCGGACCTGATGTGTTACTTTAGGAATCATGGGGGATCACACAATGTGACCTAGATTCGCGCCGTAGTCTATTATTGTGTGCTGATAGAGAAAAGGCATGTGTCGGAAACCATTATCGTATTAGTAGGTCCAACAAATGTGCGATTATTGACAACGTTTCTCATGCAAGTCACGTGCCTAGTGCTCGCGAAACGATTAGCAGTAAGTGTATATCTGTGCCAACCTGGGATATCTCCTCAAATGAACACATTGACAAACACTTCTTAAAGCACAAGTCGTCCCATCAACGCAATAACTCCGTAAGTGCACTTTGGTAAATTGTTCAGGAGAGACAAAAAACTGTTTTTTTCCTTTACAATGGTACATATGAAGACACTGCCTTAGATTTAAGTGTAATATACCTTTACTATGGTCATTCTTTTATGATATTTAAATTAAAACTATTTTTAAATGAGTTAATGATAATAATTAAATCATAGTGACTTTGTGCGCTGAAAAGTTCAACGCAACAACTCCGTAAGTGCACTTACGGAGTTGTTGCACTGAAAAAGTCAACGCAACAACTGCATTTTGCTAAGTTTAATAGTCTTAAATGCTGTTTGTGAGTAATTGTGCTGGCTATTATTATTAATACCTAACTTGCATTTGTAGTTCCTTATGATTTAAGTCTATATAGCTTAAGATATAAATAGTTCAGTCATATAATTAAAACAAGAGGTCAATGACCTTGAAGCTCTACTGATTGATTTTGATTTCAGGAAGTAGTCGCTACAGACTTGTTTTTTGAAAATTTGTTTTTAACCGTGGCGGCCATCTTGAATTTCCGGCCGACCTGAAATTTTGCTAGGATCAATTAGACATCAAGAGCAACATTCCTGTGAAGTTTCATGAAAATCCGTCAAGTAGTTTCGGAGGAGTAGTCACTACAAGTTTTCATTATATAACTCTATGTAAACAAAGATGGCCACTGGCAGCCATGTTTAACTTCGAATCAAAATAATGTTCGACTCTGATAACCATCATGTCATGCTGATCATTTTACAAAAAGTCCCATATCAATATCACTTATAGTTTTCAAGACGTAGTCGCTACAAACTTCTTTTTTAAAAATCTATATTTAGCTGTGGCGGCCATCTTGAATTTCTGGCCGATCTGAAAATAAGACATTAAGAGCAACATTCCTGTAAAGTTTCATGAAAATCCGCCAAGTAGTTTCAGAGGAGTAGTCGCTACAAGTTTTTACTATATAACTCTATGTAAACAAAGATGGCCGCTGGCAGCAATGTTTAACGTTGAATCAAAACAATTTTTGATAAGGACCAACATCATGTCATGCTGATCATTTTAGAAAAAGTCCCATATCAATATCACTTATAGTTTTCAAGAAGAAGTCGCTACAAACTTGTATTTTGAAAATTAATTTTTAGCCGTGGCGGCCATCTTGAATTCCGGCCGACCTGAAATTTTGCTAGGATCAATTAGACATCAAAAGCAACATTCCTGTGAAGTTTCATGAAAATCCGTCAAGTAGTTTCAGAGGAGTAGTCGCTACAAGTTTTCATTATATAACTCTATGTAATCAAAGATGGCCGCTGGCAGCCATGTTTAATGTCGAATCAAAACGATTTTCGACAAGGACCAACATCATGTCATGCTGATCATTTTAGAAAAAGTCCATATCAATATCACTTATAGTTTTCAAGAAGTAGTCGCTACAAACTTGTTTTTAAAAACCTATTTTTAGATTTGGCGGCCATCTTGGATTTCACATCAACATGAATTTTTGCTAGGATCAACTAGACTTCATGGGCAACATTTCTGTAAAGTTTCATGAAAATCCATTCAGTAGTTTCAGAGGAGATGTCGCTACAAAAAAAGTGTTCGGACATACGGACAGATGGACAGACGGACGCCGCACCACGGCATAAGCTCTGCTGATCAGAGTCGAGCTAAAAATTGGATTCAGACCTAAAATTTATGGCCATGTCGTAAAAAATGCTAAAAAAATCACTGTTTATTTAATGGCAATTCTATATTGTAAGGGTAGTACATAAAAAACTGATTCATGGCTTTTTCCAGGTGTTTTAGGAAAAAGGACCCTTGTAAATGTGGGTAATTTCTGTCGTAAAAATGACCAAATTGGGATTATTTTCTTCGATAAAATGGCCAATAGGGAATTGTTTACGTCAACATCTTGTAAGTTGCGATGAGGTAATAGCCTAATAGGTACAGTTAGGAACACTATTACATCAATAACATACTACTTATGTTGATTAGTATGTAACATGAGGGATGTATCAGTACATTACATGTACAAAATACACTATTTTGCATTGGGAACGGGTCCTAGAAAAAGCCCTGTGAATCCACGTTATTGCAAGATATTTTACTATGCAATGTAACTTGATAATCAGATATTGGCAATTATAACATCTAGAGGGGCTGGTCAGTAATGAATACTCATTTTAACTCCTTATTAAACATGTAATTTTTACATTCACTTGATACTTTCTGAAGGGAAAAAACTTCCAATTTCAAGTCGACTTCATTTTTCAAGTAGGATGAGCTACTGCCCACATGGAATTTGCAATTCACTACCAGCGTTTAAAATAAAAAAAAAGTATAAATGCTGAGAATTTGTATATCAGTTCTTAATTAAGCAATATTTCAGAAGGATTAGTATTGGCATTGCAATCACTTCACTCATAGAAGTATTTTCTTTTCTTCTGAAAAACGTATTCACATTTCACTCAAGAAAGGTTTTCTATAAGGTTAATCTGACACAGTTCAGCATATTTATATGATTTTATAGAGTGGCACTCATTACAGCTTGTACAAACTGATAAGTAATAGATAGAGTATGGTTTCATTGAGTTGGTTAATTTAAACATCGAGAAGGGCGTAGCCCATCGAGGTGTTTAAATTAACCAATGAGATGAAACCATACTCTATTTGTTTTGTAGCATGTCCATTTCAGCTCCCTGCCAAACTCTAACTTCCAATAACTGGTAGTTGCGACACATTTATTTTATACATTTTTAAAAGTCAAGATACACAATTGGAATAATCTTTTTGGTAAAAGTTTACAGAAATTGGTGGGGTATCTTTCCATCACATAACTTGCGATGTGAGAGTATGACAAAAATATCATAATGCAGTTTGAGTGTTATAAACATGAAAAATAAATAAGGTCAAATCATCACATTTTGGCCTTTTCTGTTCAGGTCAGAGTGTATAGATTTCCGAAACTGGTAATTCCGGGGTTACGGAAATCAGTGAAGCAGTTCTGACTGTTTAGAGTGTTACAGAGAAGACTAAAGCAGCTACATTTATAAATGTGTATTTCATGTGGCATTTTTGCAGTATGTGGTAAATAGAATCTTGCTTTCATACCTATTTAATACTGAATTTACTAAACTTATTGGATGCAATTTTATCCATTTTGTTTAATAAATTTAATATTAGAATGGCACTCTTTTATTTATAGGTTCTGGTAGCTTTGAATGTTTACTTACACATGGCATCAGACTTACTGTTAGGGAATACCATCATGGTCTTACTTGATGGTCATCATGTCAGTTGGATCAATTGTCCAAGTTTCTAGGGAATGTCCATTTGATGTTCATGCCATCAGTGGCAGTGTCTACTGAAGTCAATTTATTGCCAACTGAGTAACATTTAGGTTTTATTACATGATTTGCTTGTTTGTTTGTATGGTGTTTTACATCATTTATATATGACGGTCAATTTTATTTTTTGGTGGTGGAAGCAGACCACCCACTTTACTGGGTAGAACCAGCACTATACACCTCCCGCCATCCATAAGAATTGACTTTTCCTCACTAACATACATGATTCGGGAAGCTTGTATGACCAAGTCCGCTGAGCAGTTTGTATTGTTGGTTGCACATTCAATGGTGGAATGAACATATTACTCTGTTATACACGTTAATCTGAACTGAACAGTTAGGTTAAACTTATTTATTTTACATTGATTGTAACAAAAGCTCTATGAACTTATTTGAATCACTCTTTATGTCTTCCTGGGTAGAACCAGTACTAAGCAAATGCAGATAAAGTGTCTTGCTAAGGGACACAACACATAATTATGGTTATGGCAGGAATCGAACCCATGACTTTTCGGTCAAGGGTTCAATGCTCTACCACTAGACCACAGCGCTCCATAAAACAGTTAAAAGAGTACAGTGTAAAGTCCTTATTTTGGTAGCAGCCATTGCTTCCAAAAGCATATAAACACCTCAGGATTCCCTTTTGCAATTATTTCATTCCAAATATATGAAAAGCCATCACCTGACCCCATAGAGTAAATGGTTAAGTTAAAGTTGCTTATCTTGGGTGCGGAGTATAAACTTGATGCATAGCATCATGGGGTCACTTGTTGCAGGTCAAAACAAATACTAATATGACTTGTCTTAATGTCTGAGTAATTGGTTTATCAATAATAAATAATTTGACCTCAGTTCTTAAGTAGATTTTCACAATCAAGCATAGTCCTCTACATCACCTGTACAAAGTTTGATGCCACTAAACCAATTTAAAATTACAATTTGTTTGTAACAGGATTGATTATATTACACAGACACAAAAAACACATGCACATTTCATTGAAGTAGATATCAAAAAACACTGGTAATTATTTTCTGTTATCATACATACCTCAAGTAAAATTGTTAAATTCCCATAAATGGACTCTGAAACATTTTCGCCTATTACCCGCTACACCATTATATGCACACAAGTGAATCAAAAAGTCTTAAGCACAATGTTGAACATGCTGAATTTCCATAGACGGACCATGAAACACTTTCAATTATTGCCCGCTAAATACACTGTTACATGCACACAAATGATGAGCGCTCGTTTAGAAAAACTCAATGTATACATATAAAATTATTATCTTTGCTTTTACTGTTGATTAAAGTGTAAAAACAATTTTTGTAATGTTTTATTTTAAAAGAATGTTTATTTTACAAGAATATTCAGCAGAACCATTTTTTTTTCAAATGTATTTTTCAGTATAATAAATAAATATTACATTCCTGTGAGATTGAGTGAATATTCTATTATTCAATAAGGATAAAACCAATATCCAGTATAGTATTCTATTACGAAAGATAAAACACAGGCAATCATATTTATATTGGTAAAAACAAAATGACAAATATTTTTGTCAATTTCTAATTAACAGTTCCGTTGTAAAGATGTAAATTGCTCAAATATAACTTAATCTTAATAATCACACTAAAATTTAGTATTCTTTCTTTTTAATCTATGGTTTTAGAGCTCAATATCAACCTGTGTTGATCAGTGATTTAAGTTTTATTTTGGGGGAAAATTGTAAAACGTTTCCTTTTTTGTATGAATAATATATATTTTATAAGCTACATAATAAATTAAAAACATTATGACATCATATTAATTTAGTGACATCACTGTCTTGTCACAAGTCATGATACTCAGATTAATTGAATGCTATAACTCAGTAAGTGCATTTACAGAGTTATTGTTAGTGCACTTACAGAGTTTTTGCATTGAAAATGATTCAATGCAACAACTCCGTAAGTGCACCTATCTAGTTGTTGCATTGAACTTTTTCATGACTGGAGATATTGAGTTGTGCTTCTAATGAAATAAAATCCCGAAAAGTGCCAAATCAACTCTAATCTTTTGATAGAACATGTATCTCAATGTGAGAGACCCATTTATGCAAAAAAGTGATTTTCTGAAAACATGTCGCTTACGGAGTTATTGCGTTGATGGGACGAAGTATGTGACAAGTTCTACCTCCATCCACCACGAAGAACGCTCTCGGCAGGCAAGAAATAAACATTGCGGTGCCAACTCAATGTATCATACTGAAATTATTAGTTATTCTGAAAATTATGTTAACAAAGGTAATGTCATGTACGACAATTGTGATGATGATGATGATGATGATGATGATGATGATGATGTTGATGTTGTTGTTGATACCGAAACCAATCTTTATGCTTATATCAAAGACCCTGGCATAAGCATTAAGCAGGTTAATGAATACACTTTTAACAATACTTACCATATGTAACGACTCTATATATCATTTTGTTATATTGTTAATTGTCATAATATTGATAATTGTCATTATATTGCAAGAAATAGTGATAGTCATGATAACACCATTACACTACGAGTTAATGATGGTATAAAATACAATGTTTTTACATATGTCAATGATGCTGGTCATGCTTCCGACGATGATGATGATGATGATGATGATTATGATGATGATGATGATGAAAGCAATATGTATGCTTTCAAATGTGTTAACAACCCTGGAATAAACGTTATGCATGGTAATGAAAATACATGTAGCAATAATTGTCATTATATTGTTAGAAATATTGATAGCCGTAATAATACCATTGTACCAGTTAATAATTGTATAAAACTTAACGTTGATACCTTTGTCAATGATGATGATGATGATGATGATGATGATGGTGATGATGATGATGATGATGATGATGATGATGATGAAAGCAATATGTATGCTTTCAAATGTGTTAACAACCCTGGAATAAACGTTATCCATGGTAATGAAAATACATGTAGCAATAATTGTCATTATATTGTTAGAAATATTGATAGCCGTGATAATACCATTGTACCAGTTAATAATTGTATGAAACATAATGTTGATACCTCTGTCAATGATGATGATGATGATGATGATGATGATGATGATGATGATGATGAAGCTACTGAACCCGTTGAATATTATGAACATGAGATTATTGCAAACATGTTTAACAATAATTGTCAATATGTTTTAGAAAATATAGTTAGCCACAAATATAGTAATGCACCAGTTCAGAACTGTATAAAATATGATTGTCATTATAGTGTAGTAAATGCAGTAAGTAACGAAAATATTAATACACCAGTCCAAAACTGTACAAAATATAATGCTAGTACTTACGATAATGTTGATCTTATAGTTGTTGTTATGATGATGATGATGATGATGATGATGATGATGAAATAAATTATGACAGGTGTGGAAAAAGTAACATTTCCTTAGGGTGTATAAATGTATGTGGTTTGAAGCGAAGAACCATGTATCCTGAATTTATTGAATGTGTCTCGAATTATGATATGTTTTGTGTAACTGAAACTAAACTTGACGAGCATGACGATATCGCCATTCCTAACTATACTTTTGTTTCTAAACCACGGAAACAAAAGTATAAGAGAAACAGCGGCGGTATCGGCCTCTTCGTTAAATCTACGTTATATCATAGTGTTAAAACTGTAATATCCGAATCTGATTATGTCTTATGGTTGAAGCTCTCTAAATCACTTTTTAATGTGGAGGAAGATGTTATTCTGGGTATAGTCTACATACCACCCGAAAACTCGAAGTTCTTCAGCATCAACTCATATGGATATTTAGATTCGGAAATTGAAAACATGTGCAATTCAAATAAATATGTACTTCTCATGGGAGACAACAACGGTCGAACTGGTAAATTAGCCGACTTCGTTGTCGCTGACCCTTTTTTGGCTAATCACTTTGAATTTGACAAAGACACAATTGATTTTTATAATGCCATTTTGAACCTACCTAATAATAACTTGTCGATAAACAGGGAATCCGAAGAAACAGAATAGAACAGAACAATATTTTATTATGTACAGTCTCAGGCAACATGAGTTACAACATGAGAGAATTATTATGCATACAACAAATTATACAATTACTAAGTTTGAATTAAAAAGGATAACACAAACCCCACTTGATATGGTGGGAAAAGTTAGGGGGATAACAGTTGCATGGAATAACATTGCAGCTTCAAATGTGAAGCATGTAAATATATATATTTATATACTTATTGTTTAACAGTTTGTAATAGAATTCGGACAAAGACACATAGATTGATTTGTATTTTGGTTGACGAATGAGTAAGAAGCTCCTTAAATTTTATAACATTAGCGTGACGGTAAAAATACCGTGGAATGTACTTTTTACGCAGAGGGTCGAAATGAGGGCACTTTAAGAGATAGTGAAATTCGTCGCCAATATCAGAGTCACACAGACTACAGCGCCTTAAGTTGTACGGGATATTCTCAAACCTACCAGTTTCGACAGGAAATCTATGGTTAGTTGTTCGGAATTTGAATACATTAATATAGTAGTTTCTCGGTAACTTTAGATATGGTTCAAATAAAAGGTCGTCTTTGAATAGGTTATAATTACGCCTTTTGGACGAATTTTGTAGGTCTGCCCTCCATGATTGTGTAAATTGGTCGATTAAAGTTTTTTTAATGGATCGATGGACATATTTACTTTGCAATAAATGGCGATTAGTCCAAATATCGGAATTTCCTGAGTTGTTAAGAATATTTTTAATGTATTTTAGCCACTTGTATTCGTAATTAGCTGAATTAACCATTGATTCATAGCATAAGTAACTAAGGTTTGTTTGTTTACCTAGGATCAATTTATTCCAAAAGTTTATCATTCTCGTTTGTATAGTGACTGCGATTGGGTGTCTGCCTAATTCCGCATATAGCATGTAAGAAGGGGTGCTTTTTTTACTGTTTGTAATTCTTTTTAAAAAATCAGTATGTACACGTTCTATTATATCTAAGTTTTCATATCCCCAAACTTCGCAATTGTAGGTTAATATTGGTAGAATTGTTCGGTCGAATAACTTAAGTTGGAGGTCTAAGGGTAGGTCTAGGTTATTGATTCTCCGATAAAGTAGAAATGACGCTTTCTTGGCTTGTTCGGCCAAGTGTTTTCTTGTGTTTAGAAAGCTACCCGAGTTAGTAAATATAACACCTAGGTTTTTGTATTTATTTGTTATTTCGATTTTTTCCAGTCCTATGTTAAATGAGAAACGGTTTGTGTTTCTGGCACCAAAGACAATTATTTTAGTTTTGCTGTAATTTACTTTTAATTTCCACGATAGACAATACTCGTGGAATTTATTTAGACTTAATTGGAAACGTTCGGGGTTCTCACCTAGGATAATGGTATCGTCAGCATATAGTAGTATTATAATCTTTATAAAGACATTTATTTGGGGTTCAACTCTAATTCCTTCTAGGCCTGTGTTAAGCAAATACTCCTGTAAGTCATTTAAAAAGATAGCAAACATTATCGGTGATAAATTTTCACCTTGACGGACTCCGCATTGACTCACAAAGAAATTCGAGGTGTCATTGTTTATGGACACACATGATTTAATGTTTTGATACATGTTATATATTATACGGAAGAATTTGCCTTTAATTTCATTATTTAGGAGTTTTTTCCATAGGCCTATTCTCCATATGGAGTCAAATGCCTGTGTGAAATCTATAAAGCAGCAGAACAACTTTTTCTTTTGTGAACGTAACATCTCCACCAATTTGTGTAATACAAATATATGATCGGTTGTAAAGATAAGGACATTGGTAAATGCACGTTTCGAAATATTTCGCTAATTGACTATAGCATTTGCTCTCTCGAAAGCCTAGACTTATTAAATGATTATGAAGTAATCGATCTTGATCCGCTCTTTTCAGACGGTCATGCGCTTCTCTCACTGGTCTTATACACAAACATAAGTACATCCTTAAATAACGAGAACTTAACCCTACCTAATACACGTAAAATTTCACCCAAATGGGACGAAGATAATAAACATGCTTTTCTAGACAAACTAGACCGAAGCAAAGTTCAACTTCTCCATAACACAATTTCTACGTTTAATTCCAATATTGATCAACAATCTGTAGACAATATTACCGACTCCATAGGGCAACTATTTTATGAAACAGCACTAAATACCTTTGTTTCAAGGAAACCATACAAACCTACGCTCCTTGCAAACAACCCAAGCAATAAACCGTGGTTCGGTCAAAAATGCCGAAACGCGCGGATCAAGTACAATAAAGCTCGTAAACATTATTTCAAACACGAAAAAACGAGAACAACAGATTTCATATAAATCGGCCACCAAAACATGCAAAAAAACTTTAAATGCATTTATTAATAAACACAAATATGATAGCCAGCAAACACTTAGAAATCTCCATTCAAAACGTCCTAAAGAATATTGGCGATATCTCAATAGGATGAAGCCCAAAACAGTAAGCAAGACGCCGCCATTAAACGACCTGTATGAGTATTTTAAAAATATCAATATATATACTCCAGAAAACGAAGAAGATAATGATCCACTCGAATTTAATGTTGCGGATGACGATGTCATTTTAAACTCGCCTATCACGCCAGACGAGATCTTAAAAAATATATCTAAGCTGAAAAACTCAAAAGCCTCTGCTGATGACCAAATAATAAACGAATATATTAAGGTTACTCAAGAAGTCATGCTACCGATATATACAAAGCTCTTCAATATTATTCTTGATACAGGGTTTCTCCCAACAAGTTGGTTAGAAGGCATCATTAAACCCATTTTCAAAAACAAAGGCGATCCCTTAAGACCTGAAAACTATCGCCCGATCACTATATTAAGTTGTTTCGGCAAACTGTTTACATCTATACTAAACGAACGAATTAACAAGTTCCTAAATGAAAAAGAAATCTTAGCTGAAAATCAAGCAGGGTTTAGAGCCAAATATTCCACAACTGATCATATATTTGTATTACACAAATTGGTGGAGATGTTACGTTCACAAAAGAAAAAGTTGTTCTGCTGCTTTATAGATTTCACACAGGCATTTGACTCCATATGGAGAATAGGCCTATGGCAAAAACTCCTAAATAATGAAATTAAAGGCAAATTCTTCCGTATAATATATAACATGTATCAAAGCATTAAATCATGTGTGTCCATAAACAACGACACCTCGAAGTTCTTTGTGAGTCAATGCGGAGTCCGTCAAGTTGAAAATCTATCACCGATAATGTTTGCTATCTTTTTAAATGACTAACAGGAGTATTTGCTAACACAGGCCTAGAAGGAATTAGAGTTGAACCCCAAATAAATGTCTTTATAAAGATTATAATACTACTATATGCTGACGATACCATTATCCTAGGTGAGAACCCCGAAAGTTTCCAATTAAGTCTTAATAAATTCCGCGAGTATTGTCTATCGTGGAAATTAAAAGTAACTTACAGCAAAACTAAAATAATTGTCTTTGGTGCCAGAAACACAAACCGTTTCTCATTTAACATAGGACCGGAAAAAATCGAAATAGCAAATAAATACAAATACCTAGGAGTAATATTTACTAGCTCGGGTAGCTTTCTAAACACAAGAAAACACTTGGCCGAACAAGCCAAGAAAGCGTCATTTCTACTTTATCGGAGAATCAATAACCTAGACCTACCCTTAGACTTCCAACTTAAGTTATTCGACCAAACAATTCTACCAATATTAACCTACAATTGCGAAGTTTGGGGATATGAAAACCTAGATATAATAGAACGTGTACATACTGTTTTTTTAAAAAGAATTACAAACAGTAAAAACAGCACCCCTTCTTACATGCTATATGCGGAATTAGGCAGACACCCAATCGCAGTCACTATACAAACGATAATGATAAACTTTTGGAATAAATTGATCCTAGGTAAACAAACAAAACTTAGTTACTTATGTTATGAATCAATGGTTAATACAGCTAATTACGAATACAAGTGGCTAAAATACATTAAAAATATACTTAACAACACAGGAAATTCCGATATTTGGACTAATCGCCATTTATTGCAAAGCAAATATGTCCATCGATCCATTAAAACAAGAAAAGCTATAATACATGTATTATAGCATGGGGAGTACGGACATATTTGAAAGGCAGTGAAAGGATATGATATTGTTAGCATGACATATGAGCAAGAATTTGATATCTATTTATTTTAAAGTTGTGATTATCCCAGAACTAAGTTTGTACAGCTCAGTAAGTGTGCCAGGTTCCCCGCCAGGACTTGAACCTGGATCTCTTTTCTCGAAAGAAAAGCATGCTTCCTTACACTACAGAGATGTTCCCAACAGCACAGAGCGTACACAAAATTAATCAGCCAACTTAAACTTAGATTAAACATGTTTTACTTCAAATTATGTATATTTACATAATACATTCTAGGCACTGATCTTAACTCTTAAAGTATGTCCTTTGTATGTGCCAGATGAAGCTGCAGGTTATGCTTATAAATTAATTCCAACACTTCATTAGAAAGAAACCCTGTGAAAAAGCAAATTCAGTGAAGTACAAGTCCACTATATGTGAAACCACCCATAGTAAAATAATGGATACTCCTCAGAAATAAGAAAGTTATAACCAACGTCAAGTTTTCGTGAAGAAAAAATCGAGTATTTAACCCATATAATGACCTTCAGTGTGACCTTGACCTTTATATTTTAATATTGTAATGTGTTGTCATGATGAGTTTATATTGAAAGTTTTCGTGACGGACTCAAGATAAGCAATTTCTGTGAGACTTAAAATTGAAGAAATCAGCAATAAAAAAAAGGGAGTGAAAACAGCATTGCAAATTAACAATTGCTAGTTTAATAAAGTCATATTTTGAAGTAAAAAGCAAAAACATAACATTTACTCTTTAAAGTAATCTGAATCAGCACTGCAGATTTATTTAGGAGGCAAAATATCGTTTGACATGGAAGTTTGTCTGGAGGTCTGTAATTACAATAACAAGTCTTCACGAAAAACATTTTGAGCTACTAGCCCTAAGGGTATATGACTTACAAAAATTGACTAGCCGAACACATTTCTATTGACCCGAATTTTTTTAACTGTAATTTGAGTGTTAATTTTAGACAAAATTAATATGTATATGGTCACAGAAAGTTACATGTTCTCTAGAATAATATAAATAATAAAATAAAATAAAGAACTTGATTGTTTTGACACTTTATTCTCAGTCACTGGGTATAAAAATTATGCGTTAGGTTTAATAAGTGTTGTTTTTTGAGTCCCTAACGTCTGCATTATTTTTTTCTGCCGGGTTACGCTCTTTCGAAATAATGAAGAAAGCTCATCGTACATGGAGGTTACAAAATAGACCGGAAAAGATCTTCAGTTCATTATCAGTCGGGTTTACATTGCGATATTGATTCATACTAAATATTGCTCATTCGTCCCCAACGTCGTTCCTAAATACAGTTGAGGCCACGCGGATTATGACTAATAACACAACGCGGGGATTTTAACTCACCGCGGACACACTGATTTTGTCCCCGCGATCTGCTGACAGTCCACTCAACCACTAACTTTTGACCACCGCGACACAATCACCGAATAACATGTGTTATTAAATGCATTAAAAGTTTGAAATATGTATTGCTTTCGAAATTTATTCATCGTATTTATCAGTTTTATTACGTTTTTTATTGATTCAAATGCCAAGACTATCTAATTCCTGAATGACCTAAACTTTCAGTGACTTTCAAGCTAATAACAGTATAGACAATCAGATGCTAAATAATTCAAAGTGTTTCAAAACAATACAGTGCAAGAATGAACAATATAAAAACTCATTCTTTCCAAAGACAATTATTGATTGCAACCATCTTGGAGACAGTTTCGTTTGCATGCCATCATTGGAGAGCTTCAAATCACTTCTCGTAAAGTGCTACCAACAGCAACAGCCTCTCATCCGATGAGTTTATGCCGTAACAGGCTCTACATTGTACAGATTCAGATCCCTGCTCTAATTTCCACCGCGTTCCCCCGCGAACCTATCACAGAGAATCCCCGCGATTGCTTTCTTTTGATACTGGATTTTGCAATCGCTGTGATTTTTACGGTCACGGAGAATTCCCGCGATATTTCGGGTGACAATCTGCGGTACGATCGTGGGGACTTGTGACTTCGATGGAAAAACGGCCGCGGGGATACTGTGAAGAAGTTGTAATCCGCGTGGCAGCAACTGTAGCAAATAAAATTGAAAACTAGTCTGTTCTGAAACCGAGAGTTGTTTCCGGCGATACGTATATGTATAAACAAAATAAAAATCCGACTTTTAAATTAGTTTACAAGCTGTAGTTAATTTTTGTGTCTGATTTTATTTCGATTTATTTTGGCATTTTCGTCTTGTTTTTAACATGCCCGCTTGTAAAATTTACATGCCTGACATGATTTTTACTAACTGCGGGCTTCAGGCTACCGGCTAATTTCAAAGACTGACAAACTCATATATTGTTTTTTAATTGTCTTACAATAGCGAATAATACTCGTTTGTTTTCAAAACATGAATATTTACTAACTCTGTCGGCCATTTTAAAGATAATGTAGCAGTGGTCAAGCCAGATTCCAACAAGAGGTCAATGACCTTGAAGCTCTACTGATAGGTTTTTGATAGCTAGATCAGCATTTCTGTGAAGTTTCATGGAAATCCGTCAAGTAGTTTCAGAGCAGTAGTCGCTACAAGTTTGTACTAAATAACTCTATGTAAACAAAGATGGACGCAAAAGAATGCATAATCCAATACACCAAAATAAACTTAGAACTACTCAAAACTGAAAACTGAAAACAATATCAAAGATGTGCTTTATAATTATTATAAATACCATCCATGCCTAACAGCACCTTTTTAAGATAACACTGAAATGCCCGTTTAACAGCTTTTTAGCAATATTTTTTCTTTAGGTCTTTTTTTTTCCCATAGCATGAATAAGGTCTGAAATGTGCAATCAGAAGTCATTTCCACTCTAAAAGGTTGCCTCCTATAACTCAATTTATATAAAGCCGCTATATTATGCTTTATTTTTATTTTAACGCGACAACATAATGACGTCATGTGACATGACGTCACGCCACATGCTATTCTATGTTTGACGTCATCTTACTATGACATCAAAATACCATAGCAACCAGTACTTAAACGGGAAATTACCGATAGCAAACTCTCAATATAATGAAACAGTGCTAGGGCAAACCCAAGAATTACATCAATGGATAGTTTTTAAATGGCATAAAGCCCACCTCAAACTTAGAAAATCCTACTAAAAGTGCATATACCGACCGCAAGACACATGGGATCTCAAGATATCGCAAGTTAGATATCTCACGATAAGTTGCGATACATCTTGAGAATTTGTAAGATATATCTCAATATATTTTGAGATATCAATGACTCAAGACACATTGATATATCTCAAAACAACTTAAGACATCTCAAGACAGTGATCTCAAGATAAATTGAGATATACATTGAGATTTATGGGGATTAATTGAGATATCTCAATACAAATATATTAATATAAAATGTGATATCTCAACATGGAGTATCTCAAGATAAATTAGACATATTGAGATATCTGAAGATACGATACGGTGCATCGTGGAGTATTACAATATACATATTTTACTGAGTTGTTCATAATCGGGGTTTCGTAACAATGCGTGTTTGCCTTATCGACAAATTACATTCTAACCGAAGTAGTTCTCTTCGCAAACAAACCGAAAAGTAACAAACTTTGAAAATATGTTGAAATACAGACAAAAAATACTTCATTTGACTGTTTTAGTAAACAAAGGTTGGACCCTTAAGTGGGCACTCCACAGTTTAATGTACAGTTCTCAATAATCAAACTCATGACAAGCCCTTAGCCTGAATTCTTGAGCAAAAATAAATCACATCAGCATTGTGTCATACATTTCTTAGAAGACAATAAAATTACCCATGTTTCCATACCAAATAAAAGTATCAAAAAGCATTTTCTGTACAACTTTAGTCCCATTTCTTTAAGATTACCCCACCCCTCAAAACATGCTTAAAATGCAATTTTAGCAATATTTCAAATGTCAATAAATAAAAAAAATGAATTTTCCTAAGCATATCAGTGTCATGTCTGCACTCATAATGCTCTTCCATATCAGGAAATGCTAAGTTTTACATCACTGCTCGGGCGTTTTAAAAAGGTATTCAATGCTGATCTCCCCGTGAGTGAAAATCAGCCATTTTACCTACTTTTTGGAAGTTTTTGCTAGTTGATCATTTTTCAAATTATAGCCTCCAAAAAAACCAAAGAATGCATATTCCAATACACCAAAATAAACTTGTAAGTACTCAAAACTGAGAACAACAGCAAACATGTGCTTCATAATTATTCTAAATACCATCCATGGACCTAAAAGATGCTTAGTTGATGTCTTTCTGATTTACACCATGGACATTCGTGCGAAATTAAGGAGTGCCCCCTCAGGACAAACGTTTGTATTTACAATCAAGCGTTCAAGATGATCAAGACTAGCTCTGATAAACAATAATCAGAGTTTGTGCCCATTTAGTTAAAATTTAGTTAAAATTTACGGATTACGATGTCGCATGCATATTTGACACAAATTGAATTGTTTTCTACGTTTGTATGCGCGATCAGCGTGCATTAGGTTTACAAAAAAGCACACTCTCATAGAAAATGGTGCGGAACACGCGTCCTAAAATGGACAGTGCATGTTGATCGAATGCAATATTATTCTGGTCTTCGTTTCATATTTAGTGAAAAATACTAATTATTCGATAATTACATAGACACGTTATTAATGTCTATGACTAATCGTAGGATACATACATTTCCGTTGATTTCTCTCATCAGTAAAACAATCACATTTAAACAGACTTGCGCTTTATACCAAAGACATTCCTTTATTTTATAAACCAATGCAGTTTCGATATGTTTGTGTCAGACATGAATAATAGGTTACTTATAGAGAAAGTGTTTACAATCAATACTCATGTGACTGACTACATCAGGGGTCTCGCAATTAGGCGAAGTCTCGCAATTAGGCGAAGTCGCTTTAAACTTCGCTCTAATTTGACTGACTTCGTTTTTTATCCATGTTGGGCGAAATTTGAGTCGTCGGCAATAAGCAAAACTGCGAACTTCTGTGTTTTATTGATGGGTAATTATTTTGTCAGCAAGTTTCATTTCAAGGTGCTTTGAATAATGATTTAATTGATTGATTTCATTTTATATATCGAAAATGTGTCAGGTTTCTAAGACCAAGACAAAAAAAAATCCATTCACAACATCTCATTTACTGCTAAGCAGCATTACTTAAAAGTATATCGAATGTCACCACACCATATTGGTTATGTGCTACTAGTGTGACCTCATTCCAAAATTGTTCGGCAATCTGATCCTAGTGAATTACTAGAGATACTGAGAACATAATGACGTCAGTAGTTCAATCGCATCCGACTGCCGAAAATGACAGATACTTAATTTGGGAATGTTGACCGGATATCCAGACAAAGATCAGACAAATGATGAGTATATTTAAATGGCACTTTGGTGACTTTTGACTTCAATATCTCCGCGGGTTGACTACAGATCGTACAGGGCACGAAAATTCGTCTGCTCGTATTGACGAGTGATTTTCGAATCTGGACGAGTGAAATCCATGAATCGGTCATCCGAGAGGACGAGTAACATTTCAGTAGAAAACAACAACAAAGAAAATAGTTCTTACATAGTTTATCTTGCGATTAAATGCAGTAAATAGTCGCAACTCTTTTTAATCAACGATAAAATGCATTTTAAGTCAACCGGATATTGGGAAATTGACGCATTTCCGCTTTGGGACATTCTAAAATGCGGGTCCCGTTCTAATTTCACGGAACGCAAACGTTACGGTATTTGATGTTATACAAATAACACTTTCACGGGGGAATCTTGAAGGGCACTAGTCAGCTTTTAGGTGACTGGGGCCAGGTCCTTCAGGAAGGGGAATTACAAAAAGTATGCTGTTTTCCTGTGTTGTAGTTCAACATTTTCTAATAATTATTAAAAAATAATAATTAAGAATGGATTTTTTCACAGGAAAAGTGGGAAATATATACCATGCCAGAGTAACATCAGACTGTAGTGAACTATAGAATATAAATATAGTCATCTATAATACTGGTCAAAGTTTCATAATTTTCAATGATTTATATAAAGAAAAAAACAACACATTATGATGTTTCCCTTTGTTTTATTTATATATATATAATAGTGTTAAAAGATGGTATCTGACTACTTTGACTTATGAACTTTTACAGTCAGAGCAAGAGCAGGAAGAGTAAACATCCTATAAGGACGAGTAACATGTCAATGGCACTTGTCCTACAGGACGAGTATACAGTAAAATATATTTCGTCCACTGTCGTAGGAAGAGTGGTATTGTCAGATAGGAAATTTATTATTGCACGCGACAGTGTACAAGGTGTATGTATTTGAAACATTTGTAAAAATCTACTTCACATCAGAAAATATCACTAAAATGTCCCCTTACAGTCCTCATAAATGATTATAACAACAGTTCTATAAAGGTAATTCATAATTTCGATAGAGCATCATCAAAAAACTGACCAATCAGCGACCAGAAATAAGAGCATACCAATACATTCTGGTAGGTGATAAACTCGGTCTTTATCCTGGATGTTCAAGTTCAACCAAGTTTATTGTTAACATTAAGGTATCTTCAGTGTGGTTCTTTTAAAACCCTGCATAATTCATGCACATTCATGCAAACTGATTAAATACATGTATCTTTCAAAATCAAAATCTTGAAACTTATCGTCTTTTTACTCTGCCAAAGATTCTTATTTTACTATCGAACCTAACGATAAAAACCGAGTAACACACATTTTATCCAATCGTGAACGCTCGGCCAATCCCGTCATTCTTTGGGATCCCGCCTCGTGTGTATCACGGCGCTTCGGTATGTTCAAAATCTTTACATTCTGTTAGCCGGAAGGCAACGGCACAGGAAATAGTGCACTGTTGCTAAGCTGTTGCTACATAAACATTATGGCCGCTTGCCACACGTGTTGATGTATGATTTGCGTTGCATGCTTGTTATTTACGATGCGGATGAAGGTTTTATCACTGCTTTCACGTAAATGAACTATAGATGGAGCAATCGGCTAAATGACATTGCAAAATGTTGAGGATAACTTTGAATGCAAATTTGTTTTGGCGGGAATCTGAAACGCGTCACGCTAGTATGATGTAACCAATAAATATATATATTTAGCTCAAAAACAATTTTTTTCACTATTTAACATGGACTGCACCAAATTTAATTGAATGTTGTTTAACGGCTCATCAACACAGTATAGGTTATTTAGAGCCGCCCCAGAGAGAGGGGAAGGATACATAGAAATCCGGGAACCTGCCCTACTCTTATTATCGAATAGATTCCTATGGTTCTTTAACGTGCTCGGAGGATAGACCGATACACGGGACCGCCCGGTTTACGTCCCCATCCGACGGACGAGGCTAAGGTAAAGTGTCTTGCCCAAGAACACACCGACGGAACTCAGTGGCACCACGGAGGATTGAACCCGGGGCCTCCGGTTACAAATCCGCCGCGCTACCGACTGCGCCACGCCAGCCCCTGCACCAAATTTAAATAAATGGGAACAATTTAAATAAATTGATACTAAATAAATGCTCTCGATTTAAAGTATATCCTTACGATTTAGATTATTATATCCTCGCGATTTAAATATATGATTCTATCGATTGAACTAAATGGTTTTGATGTAATTATTTGTTTGTGATCTAAATAAGTCGACCTTCGTTATAGTATAAATGTGCAACAATTTAATTAAATTCACTATAATTAAATAAATCGACACCATTTAAACAAATTAACACCATTTTAATAAACAAAACCTCTATGAGCATAAATAGAAATATTTTAATATAATTACATATATTCTAATGATTTAAATCGCATGGATATATTTTAATCGTGACGATATATTTTAAATCTTAAGGATATACTTTAAATCAAGAGGATTTATTTAAATTATTAAGTGTCGATTTATTTAAATATGGTGCAGTCCATTATGTTAAATAGTGAAAAAACAACATGTTTATGAGCTAAATAGTTTTGTTACACACGGCACCCTATAACAAGTTGGAATAATTGTTGTCATTATTCATTTTGAACAAACTGACTAAAATAAATATGATCTTATTAAATGGGGTGTTGCCATGAATAATTTATACAAAATAAATACTGTAAATTAAACTTCTAATCCCTAACTTACAAAGTTGACATTTAAGCAATACAATAAAAAATCCTATCCTGATTTTTGTAAAAAGCAAATCCTCATGTACATGGAAATGTCAAGTGTTGTCTCTTACTCTCTTTCCACATTACTCCCATTTTATGTAGATGTCGAGCGCTGTCTGTCATTTCTGCATTACTCACATTTTATGTAGATGTCGACCGCTGTCATTTCTGCATTACTCACATATTATGGAGATGTCGACCGCTGTCATTTCTGCATTTAACTCACATTTTATGGAGATGTCAACCGCTGTCATTTCTGCATTACTCACATTTTATGAAGCTGTCGACCACTGTCATTTCTGCATTACTCCCATTTTCATGGAGATGTCGACCGCTGTCATTTCTGCATCACTCACATTTTATGGAGATGTCGACCGCTGTCATTTCTGCATTACTGACATTTTATGAAGATGTCGACCACTGTCATTTCTGCATTACTCCCATTTTCATGGAGATGTCGACCACTGTCATTTCTGCATTACTCACATTTTATGGAAATGTCGACTGCTGCCATTTCTGCATTACTCCCATTTTCATGGAGATGTCGACCGCTGTCATTTCTGCATTACTCCCATTTGATGGAGATGTCAACCGCAGTAATTTCTGCATTACTCTCATTATCATGATGATGTCAACCGCTGTCATTTCTGCATTACTCCCATTTTCATGTAGATGTCGAGCACTGTCATTATGCATTACTCTCATTTTCATGGAGATGTCGACCGCTGTCATTTCTGCATTACTCCCATTTTATGGAGATGTCGACCGCTGTCATTTCTGCATTTAACTCACATTTTATGGAGATGTCGACCGCTGTCATTTCTGCATTACTCACATTTTATGAAGCTGTCGACCACTGTCATTTCTGCATTACTCCCATTTTCATGGAGATGTCGACCGCTGTCATTTCTGCATTACTCACATTTTATGGAGATGTCGACCGCTGTCATTTCTGCATTACTGACATTTTATGAAGATGTCGACCACTGTCATTTCTGCATTACTCACATTTTATGGAAATGTCGACTGCTGCCATTTCTGCATTACTCCCATTTTCATGGAGATGTCGACCGCTGAAATTTCTGCATTACTCCCATTTTATGGAGATGTCAACCACAGTAATTTCTGCATTACTCCCATTATCATGATGATGTCAACCGCTGTCATTTCTGCATTACTCCCATTTTCATGTAGATGTCGAGCACTGTCATTATGCATTACTCTCATTTTCATGGAGATGTCGAGCGCTGCCCTTCCTGCATAAATCCCATTATTATGGAGATGTCGACCACTGTCATTTCTGCATTACTCCCATTTTCATGGAGATGTCGAGTGGTGTCATTTTTGCATTACTCCCATTTTATGGAGATGTCGCCTGCTGTCATTTCTGCATTACTCTCATTTTCATGGAGATGTCGAGCGCTGCCATTTCTGCATTACTCTCATTTTCATGGAGACTTCTCTGCATTACTCTCATTTTCACAGAGATGACGAGCGCATTTCTGCATCTCTCCCATTTTTATGGAGATGTCGAGCGCTGTCGTTGCGCATTACTCTCACTTTTACAGAGATGTCGACCGCTGTTATTCCTGCATTACAGTCATTTCATAGAGATGTCGAGCTCTGTCATTTCTACATAACTCTTATTTTTATGGAGATGTCGAGCGCTGTCATTTCTGTATTACTCCCATTTTTATGGAGATGTCGAGCACTGTCATTTCTGCATTAGTCCAATAGGCATTTGGTGCCTGGATATCTTAAATTAGAATCAGCACCAGACCCTTAGGACAGACCCACAAACATAAATATAAACATTTACCAATGGAGGTAAGGTTATGGGTCTGATGATGGTCTGGGGAGGATTCCGAAAGTTCCAGGCGACTGTTACCTAACCAGATGAAAAATGCAAAACTTGCTATTTCCGACATTTAAAAATAAAACTGTTATATACTTACAATCCTCTTCAGAATATTCACTCAAATAAACTCATTCAAATTCATTGTTTTAAATTGTTACAGTTTCATTGAAAAATAGTACACTGTTGATAACACACCATTGCGTATATAGACACATGATAATGGTTATTTATGCAAAAATACCAGAGTTTCTTGAACACATGTGTTTCTAATAGAATAATCTCTGCAGGATACTGCATCATACTGCATCAGATCAAAGGAAATTGCATACTACCTGGTAATAATAATTAACTGACCCAGTCAGCAAGATTATCCAGCTTTTCCCCCAATCTATCATAAATTGTATTCTACATGACTGTACACTTGTATTATATTATTCTGATATTAAGCATTAATTATCTTTGTCATTTTTTTTGCTTTTAAATACATGTTATTTAAAGTATTGTGCTTAAATTTCAAAGTAGATTATATATTTGTTGAATTTGAAGATAGTTCCTATATAATAAATCACTTTGACTTAAACTATTAAATTGACTGGTCATCATGGTCATGTTAATGCAGAGTAATATTGATACAATTTTGCACCTGGGACACAATTTTAATTGTTCTGGTTTTAAATGCTTGAGTTATCATGATGTTTGGCATTTAAAAATGTTCTTGCAACACAGTAATACATATTTTGGCTTTTTCTGAAAAAATAATTGAATTGAATGTTGTTTAACGGCTCATCAACACAGTATAGGTTATTTAGAGCCGCCCCAGAGAAAGGAGAAGGATACATAGGAATCCGGGAACCGTGCCCTACTCTTATATCAGATAGATTCCTATGGTTCTTTAACGTGCTCGGAGGATAGACCGATACACGGGACCGTCCCCATCCGATGGACAAGGCTAAGGGAAAGTGTCTTGCCCAAGAACACACCGACGAAACTCAGTGGCACCATGGAGGATTGAACCCGGGGCCTCCGGTTACAAATCCGCCGTGCTACCGACTGAAAAAATAAGGTTCCACTAAAAGTTTTATACTTGGCAAAATAACTTCTTCAAGTGGTCCTTTGACATAAAATCCACATTTTACTTGAGTAATAATTAAGTAACAAAGAAGAAATATCAAAAATCTGTATAAAGTTTAAGCTTTGTGGTGAAGTTTTGGCGAACGGAGATAAAGCAGATCAGAATGGAAAAGTTTGTCGTGATCTTATGGCGAATAAAGAAACGGCAAATCTGAATGGAAAAGTTTGTGGCAATGTTTCGGCGTGCAATAAAAAAGTAAATCGGAATGGTAAAGTTTGTCGCAATGTTGTGGCGAACAAAAAAACTGCAAGTAAGTCTGTGCTGATGTTTGGCAAACGTTCCAAATAAATAAATGTTTCTGGCGAATGTATAACTTTTTAGGGAGTTTGCGGCAAATTCGCCAAAGATTACCATAGTGTTTGCGGGAACATCACCGCTAGTGGCGAACAATTAAGAATTGTACAAACAATATTTTCAGTATCATACACGTCAATCCATCGCTTTTCGTACCAAATTGTATTCCCACCCCTCCAGGTTAGCGCATGTCAAACCGTCACATATGTCACATATTATTCATTCCCACATACAAAAGACCACAATTTATCAGCCACAACATCATCAAACATGCAATACCCCACAACAGCAAGCGAATGGAATTGCCCTTCAATTGCCTATTTGCACATGACAACTTGCAACAACAATAATAATATTGCAAGCAGTTTCGCACCATGTATCTGTGAGCTAACAAATGATATAAAAGATATTTATCCACTATAAGCCTTCCACAGCCATTCTCACAATGACACCCGATAACTATTCATGAAACGCGTCACAGTTACTGAGTTATACATAACCTGCACCATAAATGAATATATATCTACCCATCTATCCTCTCAATTATCTACTCTCCCTGAAATGGAAGTACCATGCGTGAGTTTCTCAATACAGCCATTGCACATATATTCTTGAAATTGTGAGCATTCCCACAAATCGCTAACTACTTCGCTACTAAACTGCCATATTCTCACAACACTCAACAAAACTGAAATGTTGCACATAACTTTTGACCACAAACACTTCTCGCTTACAATTTTAACACCTGACATGCTGTGCCTTTCCCATCTGGGTCATGCCAGTTGAACAACCCAGCTGTAAGACGTTCCATATGCCATCTGCGTCATGGCGCTTTACCCACGACATGTATTATATTAACAATGCACGACAACATATAAGGTACATAGCGAATACCATCAGCACATCAGGGCTTTTTTACCTTATATAACAGAGGCCTGTAAAGGGCCTCTTCCCAACAGAAAATTGGACTGTTTTTTCCCAACTGTGGCAGAAATATTTCCCAATCAGAAAACAGCAGTCTCTCAGAATTTGAGAAAAAGCATGAATTCAGCAGTGTATTTTTGTCTGCTAAGTAAATTCCGACTTGGAAAAGTTAATAATTATGGTAAATAATGGATGACAATATAAATAAAGTATATTAATGTCATATTTACTTAATTTATGAAACCTTGTATTTTTCCCAAAATGAGAAATAAGCGCGTTCTTTTTTCCCAAAATGGACAGGCCTGGGCCTCTTCCCAATTTTGTGGAAAAAAGCCCTGCACATACCTGTATACAAACTGAAGGGCACCACAATGCATATAGGCTGCAAACTCCACAATCGTCTAGCAGCTGCCTACCCAACCAGAACACTGCAAACACAAGACAACACAATATCTTTGAAACACACGAGGTCACATGTTATTTTCTGTAGCACACACGTCACTCCAGGGCTTCTTCACACCAAACTTGGAAGAGGCCCAGGCCTGCCCATTTTGGTAGCGAAGAACGCACTTTCTCTCATTTTGGGCAAAATGTACGATTTGACAAATTTCCATACATTATATACCTTAATTATAATTATAACTTCTCAGACCCACAGCAGACAAACATTGCATATTTATTCCTTTTCTTCACATTTTCAGACAAATTTTGCCTTCTGATTTGGACACATCCCTGCTATATTTAGGGGAAAATAGTCAACTTTACAGTTGGGAACAGGCCTGTACAGAATACGCCTTTTACAGGCTTTTATTATATAACGAGGCATCTGTAAGACAGAACATACAATCAAATTGCCCTCGAAACGCATATTTACACATGAATACAAAAAACACACGTACGACGTCGTGCACAACTACTTAGAGAAACAAAACTTTGCGGCACATGCAATGTTTGCCTGTGTTGTACTGTCACGACCTTTCTCACCCTGTTGGGAACAACAAGCGTTTACATGGCTTTCTCACATTTTCAAGTGGTATTTCAGACAGCAAACCCTTTAAGACAATCTCTTTCTCTCTCTATCATTCTATACTATCGCGGAGACACGACTATCGCAGTTATGAGCAACTACCGATTCAATGCTTTGATGTGTTTGCTCTGTGATCGGTCTCTGTGTCACTTTTGGTCAATGACATAATTTTCTACGTCACCAGGTTCACTTTCCAAAATGCGCAGCAACCATTTACTTTGCCTTTTCATCCATACGCATCAGCAGGTGTTCAGTACTGGTTCTACCCAAGAAAACTGGTGGTCCGTCTCCACCTCAAATTAAAATTACCATACCAAAACAAACAATCAATTTCGTCTGTGGCGTGCGGAAATCTGTTTAACTTCAGCTTTCATAAAAACATAATTTCTTCACTTATTGTGCAAGACGTAGTAATGCTCTTGAAAGATATTTCGAACCATCTATGCGAGCAAACGGATGAACAACAAACTTTCCCGCCAAAAGTCTTCCTCGAAAAAACACAACGACAGCTATTCTGATTCCACTTCACGATTCATAGTTACGTCACCTGCACACTACATCAATGTTACATCTACCCACCTGTCCTTTCAAATGAAGTCTTCACCAACACTTCCTGCTTGAACTAAAAACCAACAACAACACAAATAAATTTTTCAAGATGGCTTTGTCGCAAAGTGACAGCTTGATCGTAACTTATGCGCATGCGCAAACAATAACAACCCAGAAAAACAATAACACACATGCCCCACATAGGCCAACTTCTTCACACTCAACATATTCTTATAAAACATGTATACAGACACTCCACAACAGCCCTATCACATAAGCCCCGTAATGGCTTGTGACAAGTTCTCACTGCCCACAGCCATAGCCACATATTCATGAACTTGCGGACAGCCCCGTGAAACATGACCTACTTCTCCACGAAAACCATCATATGCCATATTACCTACCAAAACTTATCTACGGTACTTACCTTCGCCCAAAAATATTTTCGCCCACGATTTTGCACTTATTACAATGGCTTGCAATGTCCAATGTAACGTATACCGTCGATCTACTGAACACCAGGATCCGTCTATGTCATCAAAGCAAAATGGCGTTCGTTAAACCGTAATACTTTCCCTGCTGCGCATGTGCGTCGGAAATAAACCGGAACTCAACAGTCATTTTATAATTACCAAATATATACAGACGTTAATGGAGCTACTTATGTAATGGCCAACTATTACGTCTCGTTCATGTATCTACATCCATTACTGATTTTCCGTACTAGAAAACTATAATCGACCAATTTACACAATCATGGAGGGCAGACCTACAAAATTCGTCCAAAGGGCGTAATTATAACCTATTCAAAGACGACCTTTCATTTGAACCATATCTAAAGTTACCGAGAAACTACTATATGAATGTATTCAAATTCCGAACAACTAACCATAGATTTCCTGTCGAAACTGGTAGGTTTGCGAATATCCCGTACAACTTAAGGCGCTGTACTCTGTGTGACTCTGATATTGGCGACGAATTTCACTATCTCTTAAAGTGCCCTCATTTCGACCGTCTGTGTAAAAAGTACATTCCACGGTATTTTTACCGTCACGCTAATGTTATAAAATTTAAGGAGTTTCTAACTCATTCGTCAACCAAAATACAAATCAATCTATGTGTCTTTGTCCGAATTCTATTACAAACTGTTAAACAATAAGTATATAAATATATATATTTACATGCTTCACATTTGAAGCTGCAATGTTACTCCACGCAACTGTTATCCCCCTAACTTTTCCCACCATATCAAATGGGGTTTGTGTTATCCTTTTTAATCCAAAATTAGTAATTGTATAATTTGTTGTATGCATAATAATTCTCTCACGTTGTAACTCATGTTGCCTGAGATTGTACATAATAAAAGATTGTTCTGTTCTGTTCTGGTAAAATCTCCCCGTTTATGAACTATTGTACCGCATTCTGTATTAATTAGCTAGACGTGTGTCCAATTGAGTCTCCTTTGATGTCTATGAGCGAGCGTAACCGAATTACTCTGCTCATTCGGAACATCAATTAAACGCCGAAGGTGAGAAATTCTCATGTCTATTTAAACGTCATTAGGACATGTTGATCAATTATTGGCGGTCATAGGATTAAAATTAGAAAAACATTGTCCAGTTTAAGAACTTATTTGTTCAACACAAAGTCGCGAATCAACACCTGAATAATTTACATAGTATATATACGATTTTCATTGTGTCTTATATTATACTATCGTCTCTTCTATGTTATATTTTATATATGACTATTTCGTATCTTGTCCATTGTCTTGTTTTTCTCATGAGCCGGAATAATGCGTCTATGACCTTACTATTCCAGTTATTATTATTTTCTGAGATTCGCATGTTTTATGTCCGTTTATGAGATAAGTGTATTACGTCTATAATAACGATTTTCTTATTAACTTATCGATAAATCAGTGATCGCTCGTATGCATTTAAATACAACATGCATACTTATTGAACATGTCAACAGTTATTTCATTCTATGTAATCAAATATACCTAATGAGGATAGCATATGACTTCGTAATTATTTAACATGTCTTATGTTTTAGCTCATTCTATGTCTATTTTTATTTATATTTGGGATTATACACACATGTATGCTTATATCTACAGTCATGGTGTGAATGTGCGTGAGTTCATTTATGTGTTTATTCCGTATATGTCGTTATATCGTGAACATCTATAATTATTATAACCCCGTAGTTGATATGTCTGCACCATATAATGTTTGCACCTGTGTAATCATTGTTGTTTTATACAGAGGCATAGATATACCTATGAATACCTATCAACATATATAGAGCTACATCTTGTTATTGTCCGGCAGTTGTTATGTCTCCAACATATACTTTATACATATGTGTATTCATTGTTGTTTTACTGTAGTTATGCCCCTTGTTTATATTTCCTTCATTTACATGCATCATGCGACTGTTTTTTCGTACGTTTTTGTGATAGTTAACATTCGGTTTAGAAGTGTTGTTGATTGCATGTTTCGTTCATGTGATTTATGTATATATATGTACAACCGTCATTTCTCCAATACATTAGCTTACTGCTGTTAACAATATCTGCAGATATTGAATCTAACCCAGGCCCAGAGTACCCCTGCGGCTCCTGTGGTATCCAAGTAGAAGACCAAGACCCTGCAATCTCGTGTGATAAATGTGAGCGATGGTTTCACATACACTGCCAAGATATAGATCAAGGAACATACGATAACTTAATGGCTGATGATGTGTCCTTCTCATGGGCTTGCTTGAATTGTGACTACCAAAATGTTCGGCATTCAATACATCAAATATCTCATTTGCCTCCCACAATAGCTACAGTGTACTTAGCACTGAAGGTGAAAGTTCGTTCTCTGATAATTCGCACTCCACAAAGTCCAAACAAAATAAGATAACTAATCTCAAAGTTTTAAATGTAAACTCTCAGTCTATCAAAAATAAAAAGGCAGAATTGCATGCACTCCTTGACTCTGAAAAACCATATATATTAGTTGGAACAGAGTTCAGGACTAAAATTCATCAATATCACTTATAGTTTTCAAGAAGAAGTCGCTACAAACTTGTATTTTGAAAATTAATTTTTAGCCGTGGCGGCCATCTTGAATTCCGGCCGACCTGAAATTTTGCTAGGATCAATTAGACATCAAAAGCAACATTCCTGTGAAGTTTCATGAAAATCCGTCAAGTAGTTTCAGAGGAGTAGTCGCTACAAGTTTTCATTATATAACTCTATGTAATCAAAGATGGCCGCTGGCAGCCATGTTTAATGTCGAATCAAAACGATTTTCGACAAGGACCAACATCATGTCATGCTGATCATTTTAGAAAAAGTCCATATCAATATCACTTATAGTTTTCAAGAAGTAGTCGCTACAAACTTGTTTTTAAAAACCTATTTTTAGATTTGGCGGCCATCTTGGATTTCACATCAACATGAATTTTTGCTAGGATCAACTAGACTTCATGGGCAACATTTCTGTAAAGTTTCATGAAAATCCATTCAGTAGTTTCAGAGGAGATGTCGCTACAAAAAAAGTGTTCGGACATACGGACAGATGGACAGACGGACGCCGCACCACGGCATAAGCTCTGCTGATCAGAGTCGAGCTAAAAATTGGATTCAGACCTAAAATTTATGGCCATGTCGTAAAAAATGCTAAAAAAATCACTGTTTATTTAATGGCAATTCTATATTGTAAGGGTAGTACATAAAAAACTGATTCATGGCAATAAAAAAAAGGGAGTGAAAACAGCATTGCAAATTAACAATTGCTAGTTTAATAAAGTCATATTTTGAAGTAAAAAGCAAAAACATAACATTTACTCTTTAAAGTAATCTGAATCAGCACTGCAGATTTATTTAGGAGGCAAAATATCGTTTGACATGGAAGTTTGTCTGGAGGTCTGTAATTACAATAACAAGTCTTCACGAAAAACATTTTGAGCTACTAGCCCTAAGGGTATATGACTTACAAAAATTGACTAGCCGAACACATTTCTATTGACCCGAATTTTTTAACTGTAATTTGAGTGTTAATTTTAGACAAAATTAATATGTATATGGTCACAGAAAGTTACATGTTCTCTAGAATAATATAAATAATAAAATAAAATAAAGAACTTGATTGTTTTGACACTTTATTCTCAGTCACTGGGTATAAAAATTATGCGTTAGGTTTAATAAGTGTTGTTTTTTGAGTCCCTAACGTCTGCATTATTTTTTTCTGCCGGGTTACGCTCTTTCGAAATAATGAAGAAAGCTCATCGTACATGGAGGTTACAAAATAGACCGGAAAAGATCTTCAGTTCATTATCAGTCGGGTTTACATTGCGATATTGATTCATACTAAATATTGCTCATTCGTCCCCAACGTCGTTCCTAAATACAGTTGAGGCCACGCGGATTATGACTAATAACACAACGCGGGGATTTTAACTCACCGCGGACACACTGATTTTGTCCTCGCGATCTGCTGACAGTCCACTCAACCACTAACTTTTGACCACCGCGACACAATCACCGAATAACATGTGTTATTAAATGCATTAAAAGTTTGAAATATGTATTGCTTTCGAAATTTATTCATCGTATTTATCAGTTTTATTACGTTTTTTATTGATTCAAATGCCAAGACTATCTAATTCCTGAATGACCTAAACTTTCAGTGACTTTCAAGCTAATAACAGTATAGACAATCAGATGCTAAATAATTCAAATTGTTTCAAAACAATACAGTGCAAGAATGAACAATATAAAAACTCATTCTTTCCAAAGACAATTATTGATTGCAACCATCTTGGAGACAGTTTCGTTTGCATGCCATCATTGGAGAGCTTCAAATCACTTCTCGTAAAGTGCTACCAACAGCAACAGCCTCTCATCCGATGAGTTTATGCCGTAACAGGCTCTACATTGTACAGATTCAGATCCCTGCTCTAATTTCCACCGCGTTCCCCCGCGAACCTATCACAGAGAATCCCCGCGATTGCTTTCTTTTGATACTGGATTTTGCAATCGCTGTGATTTTTACGGTCACGGAGAATTCCCGCGATATTTCGGGTGACAATCTGCGGTACGATCGTGGGGACTTGTGACTTCGATGGAAAAACGGCCGCGGGGATACTGTGAAGAAGTTGTAATCCGCGTGGCAGCAACTGTAGCAAATAAAATTGAAAACTAGTCTGTTCTGAAACCGAGAGTTGTTTCCGGCGATACGTATATGTATAAACAAAATAAAAATCCGACTTTTAAATTAGTTTACAAGCTGTAGTTAATTTTTGTGTCTGATTTTATTTCGATTTATTTTGGCATTTTCGTCTTGTTTTTAACATGCCCGCTTGTAAAATTTACATGCCTGACATGATTTTTACTAACTGCGGGCTTCAGGCTACCGGCTAATTTCAAAGACTGACAAACTCATATATTGTTTTTTAATTGTCTTACAATAGCGAATAATACTCGTTTGTTTTCAAAACATGAATATTTACTAACTCTGTCGGCCATTTTAAAGATAATGTAGCAGTGGTCAAGCCAGATTCCAACAAGAGGTCAATGACCTTGAAGCTCTACTGATAGGTTTTTGATAGCTAGATCAGCATTTCTGTGAAGTTTCATGGAAATCCGTCAAGTAGTTTCAGAGCAGTAGTCGCTACAAGTTTGTACTAAATAACTCTATGTAAACAAAGATGGACGCAAAAGAATGCATAATCCAATACACCAAAATAAACTTAGAACTACTCAAAACTGAAAACTGAAAACAATATCAAAGATGTGCTTTATAATTATTATAAATACCATCCATGCCTAACAGCACCTTTTTAAGATAACACTGAAATGCCCGTTTAACAGCTTTTTAGCAATATTTTTTCTTTAGGTCTTTTTTTTTTCCATAGCATGAATAAGGTCTGAAATGTGCAATCAGAAGTCATTTCCACTCTAAAAGGTTGCCTCCTATAACTCAATTTATATAAAGCCGCTATATTATGCTTTATTTTTATTTTAACGCGACAACATAATGACGTCATGTGACATGACGTCACGCCACATGCTATTCTATGTTTGACGTCATCTTACTATGACATCAAAATACCATAGCAACCAGTACTTAAACGGGAAATTACCGATAGCAAACTCTCAATATAATGAAACAGTGCTAGGGCAAACCCAAGAATTACATCAATGGATAGTTTTTAAATGGCATAAAGCCCACCTCAAACTTAGAAAATCCTACTAAAAGTGCATATACCGACCGCAAGACACATGGGATCTCAAGATATCGCAAGTTAGATATCTCACGATAAGTTGCGATACATCTTGAGAATTTGTAAGATATATCTCAATATATTTTGAGATATCAATGACTCAAGACACATTGATATATCTCAAAACAACTTAAGACATCTCAAGACAGTGATCTCAAGATAAATTGAGATATACATTGAGATTTATGGGGATTAATTGAGATATCTCAATACAAATATATTAATATAAAATGTGATATCTCAACATGGAGTATCTCAAGATAAATTAGACATATTGAGATATCTGAAGATACGATACGGTGCATCGTGGAGTATTACAATATACATATTTTACTGAGTTGTTCATAATCGGGGTTTCGTAACAATGCGTGTTTGCCTTATCGACAAATTACATTCTAACCGAAGTAGTTCTCTTCGCAAACAAACCGAAAAGTAACAAACTTTGAAAATATGTTGAAATACAGACAAAAAATACTTCATTTGACTGTTTTAGTAAACAAAGGTTGGACCCTTAAGTGGGCACTCCACAGTTTAATGTACAGTTCTCAATAATCAAACTCATGACAAGCCCTTAGCCTGAATTCTTGAGCAAAAATAAATCACATCAGCATTGTGTCATACATTTCTTAGAAGACAATAAAATTACCCATGTTTCCATACCAAATAAAAGTATCAAAAAGCATTTTCTGTACAACTTTAGTCCCATTTCTTTAAGATTACCCCACCCCTCAAAACATGCTTAAAATGCAATTTTAGCAATATTTCAAATGTCAATAAATAAAAAAAATGAATTTTCCTAAGCATATCAGTGTCATGTCTGCACTCATAATGCTCTTCCATATCAGGAAATGCTAAGTTTTACATCACTGCTCGGGCGTTTTAAAAAGGTATTCAATGCTGATCTCCCCGTGAGTGAAAATCAGCCATTTTACCTACTTTTTGGAAGTTTTTGCTAGTTGATCATTTTTCAAATTATAGCCTCCAAAAAAACCAAAGAATGCATATTCCAATACACCAAAATAAACTTGTAAGTACTCAAAACTGAGAACAACAGCAAACATGTGCTTCATAATTATTCTAAATACCATCCATGGACCTAAAAGATGCTTAGTTGATGTCTTTCTGATTTACACCATGGACATTCGTGCGAAATTAAGGAGTGCCCCCTCAGGACAAACGTTTGTATTTACAATCAAGCGTTCAAGATGATCAAGACTAGCTCTGATAAACAATAATCAGAGTTTGTGCCCATTTAGTTAAAATTTAGTTAAAATTTACGGATTACGATGTCGCATGCATATTTGACACAAATTGAATTGTTTTCTACGTTTGTATGCGCGATCAGCGTGCATTAGGTTTACAAAAAAGCACACTCTCATAGAAAATGGTGCGGAACACGCGTCCTAAAATGGACAGTGCATGTTGATCGAATGCAATATTATTCTGGTCTTCGTTTCATATTTAGTGAAAAATACTAATTATTCGATAATTACATAGACACGTTATTAATGTCTATGACTAATCGTAGGATACATACATTTCCGTTGATTTCTCTCATCAGTAAAACAATCACATTTAAACAGACTTGCGCTTTATACCAAAGACATTCCTTTATTTTATAAACCAATGCAGTTTCGATATGTTTGTGTCAGACATGAATAATAGGTTACTTATAGAGAAAGTGTTTACAATCAATACTCATGTGACTGACTACATCAGGGGTCTCGCAATTAGGCGAAGTCTCGCAATTAGGCGAAGTCGCTTTAAACTTCGCTCTAATTTGACTGACTTCGTTTTTTATCCATGTTGGGCGAAATTTGAGTCGTCGGCAATAAGCAAAACTGCGAACTTCTGTGTTTTATTGATGGGTAATTATTTTGTCAGCAAGTTTCATTTCAAGGTGCTTTGAATAATGATTTAATTGATTGATTTCATTTTATATATCGAAAATGTGTCAGGTTTCTAAGACCAAGACAAAAAAAAATCCATTCACAACATCTCATTTACTGCTAAGCAGCATTACTTAAAAGTATATCGAATGTCACCACACCATATTGGTTATGTGCTACTAGTGTGACCTCATTCCAAAATTGTTCGGCAATCTGATCCTAGTGAATTACTAGAGATACTGAGAACATAATGACGTCAGTAGTTCAATCGCATCCGACTGCCGAAAATGACAGATACTTAATTTGGGAATGTTGACCGGATATCCAGACAAAGATCAGACAAATGATGAGTATATTTAAATGGCACTTTGGTGACTTTTGACTTCAATATCTCCGCGGGTTGACTACAGATCGTACAGGGCACGAAAATTCGTCTGCTCGTATTGACGAGTGATTTTCGAATCTGGACGAGTGAAATCCATGAATCGGTCATCCGAGAGGACGAGTAACATTTCAGTAGAAAACAACAACAAAGAAAATAGTTCTTACATAGTTTATCTTGCGATTAAATGCAGTAAATAGTCGCAACTCTTTTTAATCAACGATAAAATGCATTTTAAGTCAACCGGATATTGGGAAATTGACGCATTTCCGCTTTGGGACATTCTAAAATGCGGGTCCCGTTCTAATTTCACGGAACGCAAATGTTACGGTATTTGATGTTATACAAATAACACTTTCACGGGGGAATCTTGAAGGGCACTAGTCAGCTTTTAGGTGACTGGGGCCAGGTCCTTCAGGAAGGGGAATTACAAAAAGTATGCTGTTTTCCTGTGTTGTAGTTCAACATTTTCTAATAATTATTAAAAAATAATAATTAAGAATGGATTTTTTCACAGGAAAAGTGGGAAATATATACCATGCCAGAGTAACATCAGACTGTAGTGAACTATAGAATATAAATATAGTCATCTATAATACTGGTCAAAGTTTCATAATTTTCAATGATTTATATAAAGAAAAAAACAACACATTATGATGTTTCCCTTTGTTTTATTTATATATATATAATAGTGTTAAAAGATGGTATCTGACTACTTTGACTTATGAACTTTTACAGTCAGAGCAAGAGCAGGAAGAGTAAACATCCTATAAGGACGAGTAACATGTCAATGGCACTTGTCCTACAGGACGAGTATACAGTAAAATATATTTCGTCCACTGTCGTAGGAAGAGTGGTATTGTCAGATAGGAAATTTATTATTGCACGCGACAGTGTACAAGGTGTATGTATTTGAAACATTTGTAAAAATCTACTTCACATCAGAAAATATCACTAAAATGTCCCCTTACAGTCCTCATAAATGATTATAACAACAGTTCTATAAAGGTAATTCATAATTTCGATAGAGCATCATCAAAAAACTGACCAATCAGCGACCAGAAATAAGAGCATACCAATACATTCTGGTAGGTGATAAACTCGGTCTTTATCCTGGATGTTCAAGTTCAACCAAGTTTATTGTTAACATTAAGGTATCTTCAGTGTGGTTCTTTTAAAACCCTGCATAATTCATGCACATTCATGCAAACTGATTAAATACATGTATCTTTCAAAATCAAAATCTTGAAACTTATCGTCTTTTTACTCTGCCAAAGATTCTTATTTTACTATCGAACCTAACGATAAAAACCGAGTAACACACATTTTATCCAATCGTGAACGCTCGGCCAATCCCGTCATTCTTTGGGATCCCGCCTCGTGTGTATCACGGCGCTTCGGTATGTTCAAAATCTTTACATTCTGTTAGCCGGAAGGCAACGGCACAGGAAATAGTGCACTGTTGCTAAGCTGTTGCTACATAAACATTATGGCCGCTTGCCACACGTGTTGATGTATGATTTGCGTTGCATGCTTGTTATTTACGATGCGGATGAATGTTTTATCACTGCTTTCACGTAAATGAACTATAGATGGAGCAATCGGCTAAATGACATTGCAAAATGTTGAGGATAACTTTGAATGCAAATTTGTTTTGGCGGGAATCTGAAACGCGTCACGCTAGTATGATGTAACCAATAAATATATATATTTAGCTCAAAAACAATTTTTTTCACTATTTAACATGGACTGCACCAAATTTAATTGAATGTTGTTTAACGGCTCATCAACACAGTATAGGTTATTTAGAGCCGCCCCAGAGAGAGGGGAAGGATACATAGAAATCCGGGAACCTGCCCTACTCTTATTATCGAATAGATTCCTATGGTTCTTTAACGTGCTCGGAGGATAGACCGATACACGGGACCGCCCGGTTTACGTCCCCATCCGACGGACGAGGCTAAGGTAAAGTGTCTTGCCCAAGAACACACCGACGGAACTCAGTGGCACCACGGAGGATTGAACCCGGGGCCTCCGGTTACAAATCCGCCGCGCTACCGACTGCGCCACGCCAGCCCCTGCACCAAATTTAAATAAATGGGAACAATTTAAATAAATTGATACTAAATAAATGCTCTCGATTTAAAGTATATCCTTACGATTTAGATTATTATATCCTCGCGATTTAAATATATGATTCTATCGATTGAACTAAATGGTTTTGATGTAATTATTTGTTTGTGATCTAAATAAGTCGACCTTCGTTATAGTATAAATGTGCAACAATTTAATTAAATTCACTATAATTAAATAAATCGACACCATTTAAACAAATTAACACCATTTTAATAAACAAATCCTCTATGAGCATAAATAGAAATATTTTAATATAATTACATATATTCTAATGATTTAAATCGCATGGATATATTTTAATCGTGACGATATATTTTAAATCTTAAGGATATACTTTAAATCAAGAGGATTTATTTAAATTATTAAGTGTCGATTTATTTAAATATGGTGCAGTCCATTATGTTAAATAGTGAAAAAACAACATGTTTATGAGCTAAATAGTTTTGTTACACACGGCACCCTATAACAAGTTGGAATAATTGTTGTCATTATTCATTTTGAACAAACTGACTAAAATAAATATGATCTTATTAAATGGGGTGTTGCCATGAATAATTTATACAAAATAAATACTGTAAATTAAACTTCTAATCCCTAACTTACAAAGTTGACATTTAAGCAATACAATAAAAAATCCTATCCTGATTTTTGTAAAAAGCAAATCCTCATGTACATGGAAATGTCAAGTGTTGTCTCTTACTCTCTTTCCACATTACTCCCATTTTATGTAGATGTCGAGCGCTGTCTGTCATTTCTGCATTACTCACATTTTATGTAGATGTCGACCGCTGTCATTTCTGCATTACTCACATATTATGGAGATGTCGACCGCTGTCATTTCTGCATTTAACTCACATTTTATAGAGATGTCAACCGCTGTCATTTCTGCATTACTCACATTTTATGAAGCTGTCGACCACTGTCATTTCTGCATTACTCCCATTTTCATGGAGATGTCGACCGCTGTCATTTCTGCATCACTCACATTTTATGGAGATGTCGACCGCTGTCATTTCTGCATTACTGACATTTTATGAAGATGTCGACCACTGTCATTTCTGCATTACTCCCATTTTCATGGAGATGTCGACCACTGTCATTTCTGCATTACTCACATTTTATGGAAATGTCGACTGCTGCCATTTCTGCATTACTCCCATTTTCATGGAGATGTCGACCGCTGTCATTTCTGCATTACTCCCATTTGATGGAGATGTCAACCGCAGTAATTTCTGCATTACTCTCATTATCATGATGATGTCAACCGCTGTCATTTCTGCATTACTCCCATTTTCATGTAGATGTCGAGCACTGTCATTATGCATTACTCTCATTTTCATGGAGATGTCGACCGCTGTCATTTCTGCATTACTCCCATTTTATGGAGATGTCGACCGCTGTCATTTCTGCATTTAACTCACATTTTATGGAGATGTCGACCGCTGTCATTTCTGCATTACTCACATTTTATGAAGCTGTCGACCACTGTCATTTCTGCATTACTCCCATTTTCATGGAGATGTCGACCGCTGTCATTTCTGCATTACTCACATTTTATGGAGATGTCGACCGCTGTCATTTCTGCATTACTGACATTTTATGAAGATGTCGACCACTGTCATTTCTGCATTACTCACATTTTATGGAAATGTCGACTGCTGCCATTTCTGCATTACTCCCATTTTCATGGAGATGTCGACCGCTGAAATTTCTGCATTACTCCCATTTTATGGAGATGTCAACCACAGTAATTTCTGCATTACTCCCATTATCATGATGATGTCAACCGCTGTCATTTCTGCATTACTCCCATTTTCATGTAGATGTCGAGCACTGTCATTATGCATTACTCTCATTTTCATGGAGATGTCGAGCGCTGCCCTTCCTGCATAAATCCCATTATTATGGAGATGTCGACCACTGTCATTTCTGCATTACTCCCATTTTCATGGAGATGTCGAGTGGTGTCATTTTTGCATTACTCCCATTTTATGGAGATGTCGCCTGCTGTCATTTCTGCATTACTCTCATTTTCATGGAGATGTCGAGCGCTGCCATTTCTGCATTACTCTCATTTTCATGGAGACTTCTCTGCATTACTCTCATTTTCACAGAGATGACGAGCGCATTTCTGCATCTCTCCCATTTTTATGGAGATGTCGAGCGCTGTCGTTGCGCATTACTCTCACTTTTACAGAGATGTCGACCGCTGTTATTCCTGCATTACAGTCATTTCATAGAGATGTCGAGCTCTGTCATTTCTACATAACTCTTATTTTTATGGAGATGTCGAGCGCTGTCATTTCTGTATTACTCCCATTTTTATGGAGATGTCGAGCACTGTCATTTCTGCATTAGTCCAATAGGCATTTGGTGCCTGGATATCTTAAATTAGAATCAGCACCAGACCCTTAGGACAGACCCACAAACATAAATATAAACATTTACCAATGGAGGTAAGGTTATGGGTCTGATGATGGTCTGGGGAGGATTCCGAAAGTTCCAGGCGACTGTTACCTAACCAGATGAAAAATGCAAAACTTGCTATTTCCGACATTTAAAAATAAAACTGTTATATACTTACAATCCTCTTCAGAATATTCACTCAAATAAACTCATTCAAATTCATTGTTTTAAATTGTTACAGTTTCATTGAAAAATAGTACACTGTTGATAACACACCATTGCGTATATAGACACATGATAATGGTTATTTATGCAAAAATACCAGAGTTTCTTGAACACATGTGTTTCTAATAGAATAATCTCTGCAGGATACTGCATCATACTGCATCAGATCAAAGGAAATTGCATACTACCTGGTAATAATAATTAACTGACCCAGTCAGCAAGATTATCCAGCTTTTCCCCCAATCTATCATAAATTGTATTCTACATGACTGTACACTTGTATTATATTATTCTGATATTAAGCATTAATTATCTTTGTCATTTTTTTTGCTTTTAAATACATGTTATTTAAAGTATTGTGCTTAAATTTCAAAGTAGATTATATATTTGTTGAATTTGAAGATAGTTCCTATATAATAAATCACTTTGACTTAAACTATTAAATTGACTGGTCATCATGGTCATGTTAATGCAGAGTAATATTGATACAATTTTGCACCTGGGACACAATTTTAATTGTTCTGGTTTTAAATGCTTGAGTTATCATGATGTTTGGCATTTAAAAATGTTCTTGCAACACAGTAATACATATTTTGGCTTTTTCTGAAAAAAATAATTGAATTGAATGTTGTTTAACGGCTCATCAACACAGTATAGGTTATTTAGAGCCGCCCCAGAGAAAGGAGAAGGATACATAGGAATCCGGGAACCGTGCCCTACTCTTATATCAGATAGATTCCTATGGTTCTTTAACGTGCTCGGAGGATAGACCGATACACGGGACCGTCCCCATCCGATGGACAAGGCTAAGGGAAAGTGTCTTGCCCAAGAACACACCGACGAAACTCAGTGGCACCATGGAGGATTGAACCCGGGGCCTCCGGTTACAAATCCGCCGTGCTACCGACTGAAAAAATAAGGTTCCACTAAAAGTTTTATACTTGGCAAAATAACTTCTTCAAGTGGTCCTTTGACATAAAATCCACATTTTACTTGAGTAATAATTAAGTAACAAAGAAGAAATATCAAAAATCTGTATAAAGTTTAAGCTTTGTGGTGAAGTTTTGGCGAACGGAGATAAAGCAGATCAGAATGGAAAAGTTTGTCGTGATCTTATGGCGAATAAAGAAACGGCAAATCTGAATGGAAAAGTTTGTGGCGATGTTTCGGCGTGCAATAAAAAAGTAAATCGGAATGGTAAAGTTTGTCGCAATGTTGTGGCGAACAAAAAAACTGCAAGTAAGTCTGTGCTGATGTTTGGCAAACGTTCCAAATAAATAAATGTTTCTGGCGAATGTATAACTTTTTAGGGAGTTTGCGGCAAATTCGCCAAAGATTACCATAGTGTTTGCGGGAACATCACCGCTAGTGGCGAACAATTAAGAATTGTACAAACAATATTTTCAGTATCATACACGTCAATCCATCGCTTTTCGTACCAAATTGTATTCCCACCCCTCCAGGTTAGCGCATGTCAAACCGTCACATATGTCACATATTATTCATTCCCACATACAAAAGACCACAATTTATCAGCCACAACATCATCAAACATGCAATACCCCACAACAGCAAGCGAATGGAATTGCCCTTCAATTGCCTATTTGCACATGACAACTTGCAACAACAATAATAATATTGCAAGCAGTTTCGCACCATGTATCTGTGAGCTAACAAATGATATAAAAGATATTTATCCACTATAAGCCTTCCACAGCCATTCTCACAATGACACCCGATAACTATTCATGAAACGCGTCACAGTTACTGAGTTATACATAACCTGCACCATAAATGAATATATATCTACCCATCTATCCTCTCAATTATCTACTCTCCCTGAAATGGAAGTACCATGCGTGAGTTTCTCAATACAGCCATTGCACATATATTCTTGAAATTGTGAGCATTCCCACAAATCGCTAACTACTTCGCTACTAAACTGCCATATTCTCACAACACTCAACAAAACTGAAATGTTGCACATAACTTTTGACCACAAACACTTCTCGCTTACAATTTTAACACCTGACATGCTGTGCCTTTCCCATCTGGGTCATGCCAGTTGAACAACCCAGCTGTAAGACGTTCCATATGCCATCTGCGTCATGGCGCTTTACCCACGACATGTATTATATTAACAATGCACGACAACATTTAAGGTACATAGCGAATACCATCAGCACATCAGGGCTTTTTTACCTTATATAACAGAGGCCTGTAAAGGGCCTCTTCCCAACAGAAAATTGGACTGTTTTTTCCCAACTGTGGCAGAAATATTTCCCAATCAGAAAACAGCAGTCTCTCAGAATTTGAGAAAAAGCATGAATTCAGCAGTGTATTTTTGTCTGCTAAGTAAATTCCGACTTGGAAAAGTTAATAATTATGGTAAATAATGGATGACAATATAAATAAAGTATATTAATGTCATATTTACTTAATTTATGAAACCTTGTATTTTTCCCAAAATGAGAAATAAGCGCGTTCTTTTTTCCCAAAATGGACAGGCCTGGGCCTCTTCCCAATTTTGTGGAAAAAAGCCCTGCACATACCTGTATACAAACTGAAGGGCACCACAATGCATATAGGCTGCAAACTCCACAATCGTCTAGCAGCTGCCTACCCAACCAGAACACTGCAAACACAAGACAACACAATATCTTTGAAACACACGAGGTCACATGTTATTTTCTGTAGCACACACGTCACTCCAGGGCTTCTTCACACCAAACTTGGAAGAGGCCCAGGCCTGCCCATTTTGGTAGCGAAGAACGCACTTTCTCTCATTTTGGGCAAAATGTACGATTTGACAAATTTCCATACATTATATACCTTAATTATAATTATAACTTCTCAGACCCACAGCAGACAAACATTGCATATTTATTCCTTTTCTTCACATTTTCAGACAAATTTTGCCTTCTGATTTGGACACATCCCTGCTATATTTAGGGGAAAATAGTCAACTTTACAGTTGGGAACAGGCCTGTACAGAATACGCCTTTTACAGGCTTTTATTATATAACGAGGCATCTGTAAGACAGAACATACAATCAAATTGCCCTCGAAACGCATATTTACACATGAATACAAAAAACACACGTACGACGTCGTGCACAACTACTTAGAGAAACAAAACTTTGCGGCACATGCAATGTTTGCCTGTGTTGTACTGTCACGACCTTTCTCACCCTGTTGGGAACAACAAGCGTTTACATGGCTTTCTCACATTTTCAAGTGGTATTTCAGACAGCAAACCCTTTAAGACAATCTCTTTCTCTCTCTATCATTCTATACTATCGCGGAGACACGACTATCGCAGTTATGAGCAACTACCGATTCAATGCTTTGATGTGTTTGCTCTGTGATCGGTCTCTGTGTCACTTTTGGTCAATGACATAATTTTCTACGTCACCAGGTTCACTTTCCAAAATGCGCAGCAACCATTTACTTTGCCTTTTCATCCATACGCATCAGCAGGTGTTCAGTACTGGTTCTACCCAAGAAAACTGGTGGTCCGTCTCCACCTCAAATTAAAATTACCATACCAAAACAAACAATCAATTTCGACATGGCTGGGAAGACATTGACAGCAGCCTCTCACGAGGCCCACCCATCAAGGTCTGTGGCGTGCGGAAATCTGTTTAACTTCAGCTTTCATAAAAACATAATTTCTTCACTTATTGTGCAAGACGTAGTAATGCTCTTGAAAGATATTTCGAACCATCTATGCGAGCAAACGGATGAACAACAAACTTTCCCGCCAAAAGTCTTCCTCGAAAAAACACAACGACAGCTATTCTGATTCCACTTCACGATTCATAGTTACGTCACCTGCACACTACATCAATGTTACATCTACCCACCTGTCCTTTCAAATGAAGTCTTCACCAACACTTCCTGCTTGAACTAAAAACCAACAACAACACAAATAAATTTTTCAAGATGGCTTTGTCGCAAAGTGACAGCTTGATCGTAACTTATGCGCATGCGCAAACAATAACAACCCAGAAAAACAATAACACACATGCCCCACATAGGCCAACTTCTTCACACTCAACATATTCTTATAAAACATGTATACAGACACTCCACAACAGCCCTATCACATAAGCCCCGTAATGGCTTGTGACAAGTTCTCACTGCCCACAGCCATAGCCACATATTCATGAACTTGCGGACAGCCCCGTGAAACATGACCTACTTCTCCACGAAAACCATCATATGCCATATTACCTACCAAAACTTATCTACGGTACTTACCTTCGCCCAAAAATATTTTCGCCCACGATTTTGCACTCATTACAATGGCTTGCAATGTCCAATGTAACGTATACCGTCGATCTACTGAACACCAGGATCCGTCTATGTCATCAAAGCAAAATGGCGTTCGTTAAACCGTAATACTTTCCCTGCTGCGCATGTGCGTCGGAAATAAACCGGAACTCAACAGTCATTTTATAATTACCAAATATATACAGACGTTAATGGAGCTACTTATGTAATGGCCAACTATTACGTCTCGTTCATGTATCTACATCCATTACTGATTTTCCGTACTAGAAAACTATAATCGACCAATTTACACAATCATGGAGGGCAGACCTACAAAATTCGTCCAAAGGGCGTAATTATAACCTATTCAAAGACGACCTTTCATTTGAACCATATCTAAAGTTACCGAGAAACTACTATATGAATGTATTCAAATTCCGAACAACTAACCATAGATTTCCTGTCGAAACTGGTAGGTTTGCGAATATCCCGTACAACTTAAGGCGCTGTACTCTGTGTGACTCTGATATTGGCGACGAATTTCACTATCTCTTAAAGTGCCCTCATTTCGACCGTCTGTGTAAAAAGTACATTCCACGGTATTTTTACCGTCACGCTAATGTTATAAAATTTAAGGAGTTTCTAACTCATTCGTCAACCAAAATACAAATCAATCTATGTGTCTTTGTCCGAATTCTATTACAAACTGTTAAACAATAAGTATATAAATATATATATTTACATGCTTCACATTTGAAGCTGCAATGTTACTCCACGCAACTGTTATCCCCCTAACTTTTCCCACCATATCAAATGGGGTTTGTGTTATCCTTTTTAATCCAAAATTAGTAATTGTATAATTTGTTGTATGCATAATAATTCTCTCACGTTGTAACTCATGTTGCCTGAGATTGTACATAATAAAAGATTGTTCTGTTCTGTTCTGGTAAAATCTCCCCGTTTATGAACTATTGTACCGCATTCTGTATTAATTAGCTAGACGTGTGTCCAATTGAGTCTCCTTTGATGTCTATGAGCGAGCGTAACCGAATTACTCTGCTCATTCGGAACATCAATTAAACGCCGAAGGTGAGAAATTCTCATGTCTATTTAAACGTCATTAGGACATGTTGATCAATTATTGGCGGTCATAGGATTAAAATTAGAAAAACATTGTCCAGTTTAAGAACTTATTTGTTCAACACAAAGTCGCGAATCAACACCTGAATAATTTACATAGTATATATACGATTTTCATTGTGTCTTATATTATACTATCGTCTCTTCTATGTTATATTTTATATATGACTATTTCGTATCTTGTCCATTGTCTTGTTTTTCTCATGAGCCGGAATAATGCGTCTATGACCTTACTATTCCAGTTATTATTATTTTCTGAGATTCGCATGTTTTATGTCCGTTTATGAGATAAGTGTATTACGTCTATAATAACGATTTTCTTATTAACTTATCGATAAATCAGTGATCGCTCGTATGCATTTAAATACAACATGCATACTTATTGAACATGTCAACAGTTATTTCATTCTATGTAATCAAATATACCTAATGAGGATAGCATATGACTTCGTAATTATTTAACATGTCTTATGTTTTAGCTCATTCTATGTCTATTTTTATTTATATTTGGGATTATACACACATGTATGCTTATATCTACAGTCATGGTGTGAATGTGCGTGAGTTCATTTATGTGTTTATTCCGTATATGTCGTTATATCGTGAACATCTATAATTATTATAACCCCGTAGTTGATATGTCTGCACCATATAATGTTTGCACCTGTGTAATCATTGTTGTTTTATACAGAGGCATAGATATACCTATGAATACCTATCAACATATATAGAGCTACATCTTGTTATTGTCCGGCAGTTGTTATGTCTCCAACATATACTTTATACATATGTGTATTCATTGTTGTTTTACTGTAGTTATGCCCCTTGTTTATATTTCCTTCATTTACATGCATCATGCGACTGTTTTTTCGTACGTTTTTGTGATAGTTAACATTCGGTTTAGAAGTGTTGTTGATTGCATGTTTCGTTCATGTGATTTATGTATATATATGTACAACCGTCATTTCTCCAATACATTAGCTTACTGCTGTTAACAATATCTGCAGATATTGAATCTAACCCAGGCCCAGAGTACCCCTGCGGCTCCTGTGGTATCCAAGTAGAAGACCAAGACCCTGCAATCTCGTGTGATAAATGTGAGCGATGGTTTCACATACACTGCCAAGATATAGATCAAGGAACATACGATAACTTAATGGCTGATGATGTGTCCTTCTCATGGGCTTGCTTGAATTGTGACTACCAAAATGTTCGGCATTCAATACATCAAATATCTCATTTGCCTCCCACAATAGCTACAGTGTACTTAGCACTGAAGGTGAAAGTTCGTTCTCTGATAATTCGCACTCCACAAAGTCCAAACAAAATAAGATAACTAATCTCAAAGTTTTAAATGTAAACTCTCAGTCTATCAAAAATAAAAAGGCAGAATTGCATGCACTCCTTGACTCTGAAAAACCAGATATATTAGTTGGAACAGAGTTCAGGACTAAAATTCATCAATATCACTTATAGTTTTCAAGAAGAAGTCGCTACAAACTTGTATTTTGAAAATTAATTTTTAGCCGTGGCGGCCATCTTGAATTCCGGCCGACCTGAAATTTTGCTAGGATCAATTAGACATCAAAAGCAACATTCCTGTGAAGTTTCATGAAAATCCGTCAAGTAGTTTCAGAGGAGTAGTCGCTACAAGTTTTCATTATATAACTCTATGTAATCAAAGATGGCCGCTGGCAGCCATGTTTAATGTCGAATCAAAACGATTTTCGACAAGGACCAACATCATGTCATGCTGATCATTTTAGAAAAAGTCCATATCAATATCACTTATAGTTTTCAAGAAGTAGTCGCTACAAACTTGTTTTTAAAAACCTATTTTTAGATTTGGCGGCCATCTTGGATTTCACATCAACATGAATTTTTGCTAGGATCAACTAGACTTCATGGGCAACATTTCTGTAAAGTTTCATGAAAATCCATTCAGTAGTTTCAGAGGAGATGTCGCTACAAAAAAAGTGTTCGGACATACGGACAGATGGACAGACGGACGCCGCACCACGGCATAAGCTCTGCTGATCAGAGTCGAGCTAAAAATTGGATTCAGACCTAAAATTTATGGCCATGTCGTAAAAAATGCTAAAAAAATCACTGTTTATTTAATGGCAATTCTATATTGTAAGGGTAGTACATAAAAAACTGATTCATGGCAATAAAAAAAAGGGAGTGAAAACAGCATTGCAAATTAACAATTGCTAGTTTAATAAAGTCATATTTTGAAGTAAAAAGCAAAAACATAACATTTACTCTTTAAAGTAATCTGAATCAGCACTGCAGATTTATTTAGGAGGCAAAATATCGTTTGACATGGAAGTTTGTCTGGAGGTCTGTAATTACAATAACAAGTCTTCACGAAAAACATTTTGAGCTACTAGCCCTAAGGGTATATGACTTACAAAAATTGACTAGCCGAACACATTTCTATTGACCCGAATTTTTTAACTGTAATTTGAGTGTTAATTTTAGACAAAATTAATATGTATATGGTCACAGAAAGTTACATGTTCTCTAGAATAATATAAATAATAAAATAAAATAAAGAACTTGATTGTTTTGACACTTTATTCTCAGTCACTGGGTATAAAAATTATGCGTTAGGTTTAATAAGTGTTGTTTTTTGAGTCCCTAACGTCTGCATTATTTTTTTCTGCCGGGTTACGCTCTTTCGAAATAATGAAGAAAGCTCATCGTACATGGAGGTTACAAAATAGACCGGAAAAGATCTTCAGTTCATTATCAGTCGGGTTTACATTGCGATATTGATTCATACTAAATATTGCTCATTCGTCCCCAACGTCGTTCCTAAATACAGTTGAGGCCACGCGGATTATGACTAATAACACAACGCGGGGATTTTAACTCACCGCGGACACACTGATTTTGTCCTCGCGATCTGCTGACAGTCCACTCAACCACTAACTTTTGACCACCGCGACACAATCACCGAATAACATGTGTTATTAAATGCATTAAAAGTTTGAAATATGTATTGCTTTCGAAATTTATTCATCGTATTTATCAGTTTTATTACGTTTTTTATTGATTCAAATGCCAAGACTATCTAATTCCTGAATGACCTAAACTTTCAGTGACTTTCAAGCTAATAACAGTATAGACAATCAGATGCTAAATAATTCAAAGTGTTTCAAAACAATACAGTGCAAGAATGAACAATATAAAAACTCATTCTTTCCAAAGACAATTATTGATTGCAACCATCTTGGAGACAGTTTCGTTTGCATGCCATCATTGGAGAGCTTCAAATCACTTCTCGTAAAGTGCTACCAACAGCAACAGCCTCTCATCCGATGAGTTTATGCCGTAACAGGCTCTACATTGTACAGATTCAGATCCCTGCTCTAATTTCCACCGCGTTCCCCCGCGAACCTATCACAGAGAATCCCCGCGATTGCTTTCTTTTGATACTGGATTTTGCAATCGCTGTGATTTTTACGGTCACGGAGAATTCCCGCGATATTTCGGGTGACAATCTGCGGTACGATCGTGGGGACTTGTGACTTCGATGGAAAAACGGCCGCGGGGATACTGTGAAGAAGTTGTAATCCGCGTGGCAGCAACTGTAGCAAATAAAATTGAAAACTAGTCTGTTCTGAAACCGAGAGTTGTTTCCGGCGATACGTATATGTATAAACAAAATAAAAATCCGACTTTTAAATTAGTTTACAAGCTGTAGTTAATTTTTGTGTCTGATTTTATTTCGATTTATTTTGGCATTTTCGTCTTGTTTTTAACATGCCCGCTTGTAAAATTTACATGCCTGACATGATTTTTACTAACTGCGGGCTTCAGGCTACCGGCTAATTTCAAAGACTGACAAACTCATATATTGTTTTTTAATTGTCTTACAATAGCGAATAATACTCGTTTGTTTTCAAAACATGAATATTTACTAACTCTGTCGGCCATTTTAAAGATAATGTAGCAGTGGTCAAGCCAGATTCCAACAAGAGGTCAATGACCTTGAAGCTCTACTGATAGGTTTTTGATAGCTAGATCAGCATTTCTGTGAAGTTTCATGGAAATCCGTCAAGTAGTTTCAGAGCAGTAGTCGCTACAAGTTTGTACTAAATAACTCTATGTAAACAAAGATGGACGCAAAAGAATGCATAATCCAATACACCAAAATAAACTTAGAACTACTCAAAACTGAAAACTGAAAACAATATCAAAGATGTGCTTTATAATTATTATAAATACCATCCATGCCTAACAGCACCTTTTTAAGATAACACTGAAATGCCCGTTTAACAGCTTTTTAGCAATATTTTTTCTTTAGGTCTTTTTTTTTTCCATAGCATGAATAAGGTCTGAAATGTGCAATCAGAAGTCATTTCCACTCTAAAAGGTTGCCTCCTATAACTCAATTTATATAAAGCCGCTATATTATGCTTTATTTTTATTTTAACGCGACAACATAATGACGTCATGTGACATGACGTCACGCCACATGCTATTCTATGTTTGACGTCATCTTACTATGACATCAAAATACCATAGCAACCAGTACTTAAACGGGAAATTACCGATAGCAAACTCTCAATATAATGAAACAGTGCTAGGGCAAACCCAAGAATTACATCAATGGATAGTTTTTAAATGGCATAAAGCCCACCTCAAACTTAGAAAATCCTACTAAAAGTGCATATACCGACCGCAAGACACATGGGATCTCAAGATATCGCAAGTTAGATATCTCACGATAAGTTGCGATACATCTTGAGAATTTGTAAGATATATCTCAATATATTTTGAGATATCAATGACTCAAGACACATTGATATATCTCAAAACAACTTAAGACATCTCAAGACAGTGATCTCAAGATAAATTGAGATATACATTGAGATTTATGGGGATTAATTGAGATATCTCAATACAAATATATTAATATAAAATGTGATATCTCAACATGGAGTATCTCAAGATAAATTAGACATATTGAGATATCTGAAGATACGATACGGTGCATCGTGGAGTATTACAATATACATATTTTACTGAGTTGTTCATAATCGGGGTTTCGTAACAATGCGTGTTTGCCTTATCGACAAATTACATTCTAACCGAAGTAGTTCTCTTCGCAAACAAACCGAAAAGTAACAAACTTTGAAAATATGTTGAAATACAGACAAAAAATACTTCATTTGACTGTTTTAGTAAACAAAGGTTGGACCCTTAAGTGGGCACTCCACAGTTTAATGTACAGTTCTCAATAATCAAACTCATGACAAGCCCTTAGCCTGAATTCTTGAGCAAAAATAAATCACATCAGCATTGTGTCATACATTTCTTAGAAGACAATAAAATTACCCATGTTTCCATACCAAATAAAAGTATCAAAAAGCATTTTCTGTACAACTTTAGTCCCATTTCTTTAAGATTACCCCACCCCTCAAAACATGCTTAAAATGCAATTTTAGCAATATTTCAAATGTCAATAAATAAAAAAAATGAATTTTCCTAAGCATATCAGTGTCATGTCTGCACTCATAATGCTCTTCCATATCAGGAAATGCTAAGTTTTACATCACTGCTCGGGCGTTTTAAAAAGGTATTCAATGCTGATCTCCCCGTGAGTGAAAATCAGCCATTTTACCTACTTTTTGGAAGTTTTTGCTAGTTGATCATTTTTCAAATTATAGCCTCCAAAAAAACCAAAGAATGCATATTCCAATACACCAAAATAAACTTGTAAGTACTCAAAACTGAGAACAACAGCAAACATGTGCTTCATAATTATTCTAAATACCATCCATGGACCTAAAAGATGCTTAGTTGATGTCTTTCTGATTTACACCATGGACATTCGTGCGAAATTAAGGAGTGCCCCCTCAGGACAAACGTTTGCATTTACAATCAAGCGTTCAAGATGATCAAGACTAGCTCTGATAAACAATAATCAGAGTTTGTGCCCATTTAGTTAAAATTTAGTTAAAATTTACGGATTACGATGTCGCATGCATATTTGACACAAATTGAATTGTTTTCTACGTTTGTATGCGCGATCAGCGTGCATTAGGTTTACAAAAAAGCACACTCTCATAGAAAATGGTGCGGAACACGCGTCCTAAAATGGACAGTGCATGTTGATCGAATGCAATATTATTCTGGTCTTCGTTTCATATTTAGTGAAAAATACTAATTATTCGATAATTACATAGACACGTTATTAATGTCTATGACTAATCGTAGGATACATACATTTCCGTTGATTTCTCTCATCAGTAAAACAATCACATTTAAACAGACTTGCGCTTTATACCAAAGACATTCCTTTATTTTATAAACCAATGCAGTTTCGATATGTTTGTGTCAGACATGAATAATAGGTTACTTATAGAGAAAGTGTTTACAATCAATACTCATGTGACTGACTACATCAGGGGTCTCGCAATTAGGCGAAGTCTCGCAATTAGGCGAAGTCGCTTTAAACTTCGCTCTAATTTGACTGACTTCGTTTTTTATCCATGTTGGGCGAAATTTGAGTCGTCGGCAATAAGCAAAACTGCGAACTTCTGTGTTTTATTGATGGGTAATTATTTTGTCAGCAAGTTTCATTTCAAGGTGCTTTGAATAATGATTTAATTGATTGATTTCATTTTATATATCGAAAATGTGTCAGGTTTCTAAGACCAAGACAAAAAAAAATCCATTCACAACATCTCATTTACTGCTAAGCAGCATTACTTAAAAGTATATCGAATGTCACCACACCATATTGGTTATGTGCTACTAGTGTGACCTCATTCCAAAATTGTTCGGCAATCTGATCCTAGTGAATTACTAGAGATACTGAGAACATAATGACGTCAGTAGTTCAATCGCATCCGACTGCCGAAAATGACAGATACTTAATTTGGGAATGTTGACCGGATATCCAGACAAAGATCAGACAAATGATGAGTATATTTAAATGGCACTTTGGTGACTTTTGACTTCAATATCTCCGCGGGTTGACTACAGATCGTACAGGGCACGAAAATTCGTCTGCTCGTATTGACGAGTGATTTTCGAATCTGGACGAGTGAAATCCATGAATCGGTCATCCGAGAGGACGAGTAACATTTCAGTAGAAAACAACAACAAAGAAAATAGTTCTTACATAGTTTATCTTGCGATTAAATGCAGTAAATAGTCGCAACTCTTTTTAATCAACGATAAAATGCATTTTAAGTCAACCGGATATTGGGAAATTGACGCATTTCCGCTTTGGGACATTCTAAAATGCGGGTCCCGTTCTAATTTCACGGAACGCAAACGTTACGGTATTTGATGTTATACAAATAACACTTTCACGGGGGAATCTTGAAGGGCACTAGTCAGCTTTTAGGTGACTGGGGCCAGGTCCTTCAGGAAGGGGAATTACAAAAAGTATGCTGTTTTCCTGTGTTGTAGTTCAACATTTTCTAATAATTATTAAAAAATAATAATTAAGAATGGATTTTTTCACAGGAAAAGTGGGAAATATATACCATGCCAGAGTAACATCAGACTGTAGTGAACTATAGAATATAAATATAGTCATCTATAATACTGGTCAAAGTTTCATAATTTTCAATGATTTATATAAAGAAAAAAACAACACATTATGATGTTTCCCTTTGTTTTATTTATATATATATAATAGTGTTAAAAGATGGTATCTGACTACTTTGACTTATGAACTTTTACAGTCAGAGCAAGAGCAGGAAGAGTAAACATCCTATAAGGACGAGTAACATGTCAATGGCACTTGTCCTACAGGACGAGTATACAGTAAAATATATTTCGTCCACTGTCGTAGGAAGAGTGGTATTGTCAGATAGGAAATTTATTATTGCACGCGACAGTGTACAAGGTGTATGTATTTGAAACATTTGTAAAAATCTACTTCACATCAGAAAATATCACTAAAATGTCCCCTTACAGTCCTCATAAATGATTATAACAACAGTTCTATAAAGGTAATTCATAATTTCGATAGAGCATCATCAAAAAACTGACCAATCAGCGACCAGAAATAAGAGCATACCAATACATTCTGGTAGGTGATAAACTCGGTCTTTATCCTGGATGTTCAAGTTCAACCAAGTTTATTGTTAACATTAAGGTATCTTCAGTGTGGTTCTTTTAAAACCCTGCATAATTCATGCACATTCATGCAAACTGATTAAATACATGTATCTTTCAAAATCAAAATCTTGAAACTTATCGTCTTTTTACTCTGCCAAAGATTCTTATTTTACTATCGAACCTAACGATAAAAACCGAGTAACACACATTTTATCCAATCGTGAACGCTCGGCCAATCCCGTCATTCTTTGGGATCCCGCCTCGTGTGTATCACGGCGCTTCGGTATGTTCAAAATCTTTACATTCTGTTAGCCGGAAGGCAACGGCACAGGAAATAGTGCACTGTTGCTAAGCTGTTGCTACATAAACATTATGGCCGCTTGCCACACGTGTTGATGTATGATTTGCGTTGCATGCTTGTTATTTACGATGCGGATGAATGTTTTATCACTGCTTTCACGTAAATGAACTATAGATGGAGCAATCGGCTAAATGACATTGCAAAATGTTGAGGATAACTTTGAATGCAAATTTGTTTTGGCGGGAATCTGAAACGCGTCACGCTAGTATGATGTAACCAATAAATATATATATTTAGCTCAAAAACAATTTTTTTCACTATTTAACATGGACTGCACCAAATTTAATTGAATGTTGTTTAACGGCTCATCAACACAGTATAGGTTATTTAGAGCCGCCCCAGAGAGAGGGGAAGGATACATAGAAATCCGGGAACCTGCCCTACTCTTATTATCGAATAGATTCCTATGGTTCTTTAACGTGCTCGGAGGATAGACCGATACACGGGACCGCCCGGTTTACGTCCCCATCCGACGGACGAGGCTAAGGTAAAGTGTCTTGCCCAAGAACACACCGACGGAACTCAGTGGCACCACGGAGGATTGAACCCGGGGCCTCCGGTTACAAATCCGCCGCGCTACCGACTGCGCCACGCCAGCCCCTGCACCAAATTTAAATAAATGGGAACAATTTAAATAAATTGATACTAAATAAATGCTCTCGATTTAAAGTATATCCTTACGATTTAGATTATTATATCCTCGCGATTTAAATATATGATTCTATCGATTGAACTAAATGGTTTTGATGTAATTATTTGTTTGTGATCTAAATAAGTCGACCTTCGTTATAGTATAAATGTGCAACAATTTAATTAAATTCACTATAATTAAATAAATCGACACCATTTAAACAAATTAACACCATTTTAATAAACAAATCCTCTATGAGCATAAATAGAAATATTTTAATATAATTACATATATTCTAATGATTTAAATCGCATGGATATATTTTAATCGTGACGATATATTTTAAATCTTAAGGATATACTTTAAATCAAGAGGATTTATTTAAATTATTAAGTGTCGATTTATTTAAATATGGTGCAGTCCATTATGTTAAATAGTGAAAAAACAACATGTTTATGAGCTAAATAGTTTTGTTACACACGGCACCCTATAACAAGTTGGAATAATTGTTGTCATTATTCATTTTGAACAAACTGACTAAAATAAATATGATCTTATTAAATGGGGTGTTGCCATGAATAATTTATACAAAATAAATACTGTAAATTAAACTTCTAATCCCTAACTTACAAAGTTGACATTTAAGCAATACAATAAAAAATCCTATCCTGATTTTTGTAAAAAGCAAATCCTCATGTACATGGAAATGTCAAGTGTTGTCTCTTACTCTCTTTCCACATTACTCCCATTTTATGTAGATGTCGAGCGCTGTCTGTCATTTCTGCATTACTCACATTTTATGTAGATGTCGACCGCTGTCATTTCTGCATTACTCACATATTATGGAGATGTCGACCGCTGTCATTTCTGCATTTAACTCACATTTTATGGAGATGTCAACCGCTGTCATTTCTGCATTACTCACATTTTATGAAGCTGTCGACCACTGTCATTTCTGCATTACTCCCATTTTCATGGAGATGTCGACCGCTGTCATTTCTGCATCACTCACATTTTATGGAGATGTCGACCGCTGTCATTTCTGCATTACTGACATTTTATGAAGATGTCGACCACTGTCATTTCTGCATTACTCCCATTTTCATGGAGATGTCGACCACTGTCATTTCTGCATTACTCACATTTTATGGAAATGTCGACTGCTGCCATTTCTGCATTACTCCCATTTTCATGGAGATGTCGACCGCTGTCATTTCTGCATTACTCCCATTTGATGGAGATGTCAACCGCAGTAATTTCTGCATTACTCTCATTATCATGATGATGTCAACCGCTGTCATTTCTGCATTACTCCCATTTTCATGTAGATGTCGAGCACTGTCATTATGCATTACTCTCATTTTCATGGAGATGTCGACCGCTGTCATTTCTGCATTACTCCCATTTTATGGAGATGTCGACCGCTGTCATTTCTGCATTTAACTCACATTTTATGGAGATGTCGACCGCTGTCATTTCTGCATTACTCACATTTTATGAAGCTGTCGACCACTGTCATTTCTGCATTACTCCCATTTTCATGGAGATGTCGACCGCTGTCATTTCTGCATTACTCACATTTTATGGAGATGTCGACCGCTGTCATTTCTGCATTACTGACATTTTATGAAGATGTCGACCACTGTCATTTCTGCATTACTCACATTTTATGGAAATGTCGACTGCTGCCATTTCTGCATTACTCCCATTTTCATGGAGATGTCGACCGCTGAAATTTCTGCATTACTCCCATTTTATGGAGATGTCAACCACAGTAATTTCTGCATTACTCCCATTATCATGATGATGTCAACCGCTGTCATTTCTGCATTACTCCCATTTTCATGTAGATGTCGAGCACTGTCATTATGCATTACTCTCATTTTCATGGAGATGTCGAGCGCTGCCCTTCCTGCATAAATCCCATTATTATGGAGATGTCGACCACTGTCATTTCTGCATTACTCCCATTTTCATGGAGATATCGAGTGGTGTCATTTTTGCATTACTCCCATTTTATGGAGATGTCGCCTGCTGTCATTTCTGCATTACTCTCATTTTCATGGAGATGTCGAGCGCTGCCATTTCTGCATTACTCTCATTTTCATGGAGACTTCTCTGCATTACTCTCATTTTCACAGAGATGACGAGCGCATTTCTGCATCTCTCCCATTTTTATGGAGATGTCGAGCGCTGTCGTTGCGCATTACTCTCACTTTTACAGAGATGTCGACCGCTGTTATTCCTGCATTACAGTCATTTCATAGAGATGTCGAGCTCTGTCATTTCTACATAACTCTTATTTTTATGGAGATGTCGAGCGCTGTCATTTCTGTATTACTCCCATTTTTATGGAGATGTCGAGCACTGTCATTTCTGCATTAGTCCAATAGGCATTTGGTGCCTGGATATCTTAAATTAGAATCAGCACCAGACCCTTAGGACAGACCCACAAACATAAATATAAACATTTACCAATGGAGGTAAGGTTATGGGTCTGATGATGGTCTGGGGAGGATTCCGAAAGTTCCAGGCGACTGTTACCTAACCAGATGAAAAATGCAAAACTTGCTATTTCCGACATTTAAAAATAAAACTGTTATATACTTACAATCCTCTTCAGAATATTCACTCAAATAAACTCATTCAAATTCATTGTTTTAAATTGTTACAGTTTCATTGAAAAATAGTACACTGTTGATAACACACCATTGCGTATATAGACACATGATAATGGTTATTTATGCAAAAATACCAGAGTTTCTTGAACACATGTGTTTCTAATAGAATAATCTCTGCAGGATACTGCATCATACTGCATCAGATCAAAGGAAATTGCATACTACCTGGTAATAATAATTAACTGACCCAGTCAGCAAGATTATCCAGCTTTTCCCCCAATCTATCATAAATTGTATTCTACATGACTGTACACTTGTATTATATTATTCTGATATTAAGCATTAATTATCTTTGTCATTTTTTTTGCTTTTAAATACATGTTATTTAAAGTATTGTGCTTAAATTTCAAAGTAGATTATATATTTGTTGAATTTGAAGATAGTTCCTATATAATAAATCACTTTGACTTAAACTATTAAATTGACTGGTCATCATGGTCATGTTAATGCAGAGTAATATTGATACAATTTTGCACCTGGGACACAATTTTAATTGTTCTGGTTTTAAATGCTTGAGTTATCATGATGTTTGGCATTTAAAAATGTTCTTGCAACACAGTAATACATATTTTGGCTTTTTCTGAAAAAATAATTGAATTGAATGTTGTTTAACGGCTCATCAACACAGTATAGGTTATTTAGAGCCGCCCCAGAGAAAGGAGAAGGATACATAGGAATCCGGGAACCGTGCCCTACTCTTATATCAGATAGATTCCTATGGTTCTTTAACGTGCTCGGAGGATAGACCGATACACGGGACCGTCCCCATCCGATGGACAAGGCTAAGGGAAAGTGTCTTGCCCAAGAACACACCGACGAAACTCAGTGGCACCATGGAGGATTGAACCCGGGGCCTCCGGTTACAAATCCGCCGTGCTACCGACTGAAAAAATAAGGTTCCACTAAAAGTTTTATACTTGGCAAAATAACTTCTTCAAGTGGTCCTTTGACATAAAATCCACATTTTACTTGAGTACATTTTACTTGAGTAATAATTAAGTAACAAAGAAGAAATATCAAAAATCTGTATAAAGTTTAAGCTTTGTGGTGAAGTTTTGGCGAACGGAGATAAAGCAGATCAGAATGGAAAAGTTTGTCGTGATCTTATGGCGAATAAAGAAACGGCAAATCTGAATGGAAAAGTTTGTGGCGATGTTTCGGCGTGCAATAAAAAAGTAAATCGGAATGGTAAAGTTTGTCGCAATGTTGTGGCGAACAAAAAAACTGCAAGTAAGTCTGTGCTGATGTTTGGCAAACGTTCCAAATAAATAAATGTTTCTGGCGAATGTATAACTTTTTAGGGAGTTTGCGGCAAATTCGCCAAAGATTACCATAGTGTTTGCGGGAACATCACCGCTAGTGGCGAACAATTAAGAATTGTACAAACAATATTTTCAGTATCATACACGTCAATCCATCGCTTTTCGTACCAAATTGTATTCCCACCCCTCCAGGTTAGCGCATGTCAAACCGTCACATATGTCACATATTATTCATTCCCACATACAAAAGACCACAATTTATCAGCCACAACATCATCAAACATGCAATACCCCACAACAGCAAGCGAATGGAATTGCCCTTCAATTGCCTATTTGCACATGACAACTTGCAACAACAATAATAATATTGCAAGCAGTTTCGCACCATGTATCTGTGAGCTAACAAATGATATAAAAGATATTTATCCACTATAAGCCTTCCACAGCCATTCTCACAATGACACCCGATAACTATTCATGAAACGCGTCACAGTTACTGAGTTATACATAACCTGCACCATAAATGAATATATATCTACCCATCTATCCTCTCAATTATCTACTCTCCCTGAAATGGAAGTACCATGCGTGAGTTTCTCAATACAGCCATTGCACATATATTCTTGAAATTGTGAGCATTCCCACAAATCGCTAACTACTTCGCTACTAAACTGCCATATTCTCACAACACTCAACAAAACTGAAATGTTGCACATAACTTTTGACCACAAACACTTCTCGCTTACAATTTTAACACCTGACATGCTGTGCCTTTCCCATCTGGGTCATGCCAGTTGAACAACCCAGCTGTAAGACGTTCCATATGCCATCTGCGTCATGGCGCTTTACCCACGACATGTATTATATTAACAATGCACGACAACATATAAGGTACATAGCGAATACCATCAGCACATCAGGGCTTTTTTACCTTATATAACAGAGGCCTGTAAAGGGCCTCTTCCCAACAGAAAATTGGACTGTTTTTTCCCAACTGTGGCAGAAATATTTCCCAATCAGAAAACAGCAGTCTCTCAGAATTTGAGAAAAAGCATGAATTCAGCAGTGTATTTTTGTCTGCTAAGTAAATTCCGACTTGGAAAAGTTAATAATTATGGTAAATAATGGATGACAATATAAATAAAGTATATTAATGTCATATTTACTTAATTTATGAAACCTTGTATTTTTCCCAAAATGAGAAATAAGCGCGTTCTTTTTTCCCAAAATGGACAGGCCTGGGCCTCTTCCCAATTTTGTGGAAAAAAGCCCTGCACATACCTGTATACAAACTGAAGGGCACCACAATGCATATAGGCTGCAAACTCCACAATCGTCTAGCAGCTGCCTACCCAACCAGAACACTGCAAACACAAGACAACACAATATCTTTGAAACACACGAGGTCACATGTTATTTTCTGTAGCACACACGTCACTCCAGGGCTTCTTCACACCAAACTTGGAAGAGGCCCAGGCCTGCCCATTTTGGTAGCGAAGAACGCACTTTCTCTCATTTTGGGCAAAATGTACGATTTGACAAATTTCCATACATTATATACCTTAATTATAATTATAACTTCTCAGACCCACAGCAGACAAACATTGCATATTTATTCCTTTTCTTCACATTTTCAGACAAAGTTTGCCTTCTGATTTGGACACATCCCTGCTATATTTAGGGGAAAATAGTCAACTTTACAGTTGGGAACAGGCCTGTACAGAATACGCCTTTTACAGGCTTTTATTATATAACGAGGCATCTGTAAGACAGAACATACAATCAAATTGCCCTCGAAACGCATATTTACACATGAATACAAAAAACACACGTACGACGTCGTGCACAACTACTTAGAGAAACAAAACTTTGCGGCACATGCAATGTTTGCCTGTGTTGTACTGTCACGACCTTTCTCACCCTGTTGGGAACAACAAGCGTTTACATGGCTTTCTCACATTTTCAAGTGGTATTTCAGACAGCAAACCCTTTAAGACAATCTCTTTCTCTCTCTATCATTCTATACTATCGCGGAGACACGACTATCGCAGTTATGAGCAACTACCGATTCAATGCTTTGATGTGTTTGCTCTGTGATCGGTCTCTGTGTCACTTTTGGTCAATGACATAATTTTCTACGTCACCAGGTTCACTTTCCAAAATGCGCAGCAACCATTTACTTTGCCTTTTCATCCATACGCATCAGCAGGTGTTCAGTACTGGTTCTACCCAAGAAAACTGGTGGTCCGTCTCCACCTCAAATTAAAATTACCATACCAAAACAAACAATCAATTTCGACATGGCTGGGAAGACATTGACAGCAGCCTCTCACGAGGCCCACCCATCAAGGTCTGTGGCGTGCGGAAATCTGTTTAACTTCAGCTTTCATAAAAACATAATTTCTTCACTTATTGTGCAAGACGTAGTAATGCTCTTGAAAGATATTTCGAACCATCTATGCGAGCAAACGGATGAACAACAAACTTTCCCGCCAAAAGTCTTCCTCGAAAAAACACAACGACAGCTATTCTGATTCCACTTCACGATTCATAGTTACGTCACCTGCACACTACATCAATGTTACATCTACCCACCTGTCCTTTCAAATGAAGTCTTCACCAACACTTCCTGCTTGAACTAAAAACCAACAACAACACAAATAAATTTTTCAAGATGGCTTTGTCGCAAAGTGACAGCTTGATCGTAACTTATGCGCATGCGCAAACAATAACAACCCAGAAAAACAATAACACACATGCCCCACATAGGCCAACTTCTTCACACTCAACATATTCTTATAAAACATGTATACAGACACTCCACAACAGCCCTATCACATAAGCCCCGTAATGGCTTGTGACAAGTTCTCACTGCCCACAGCCATAGCCACATATTCATGAACTTGCGGACAGCCCCGTGAAACATGACCTACTTCTCCACGAAAACCATCATATGCCATATTACCTACCAAAACTTATCTACGGTACTTACCTTCGCCCAAAAATATTTTCGCCCACGATTTTGCACTCATTACAATGGCTTGCAATGTCCAATGTAACGTATACCGTCGATCTACTGAACACCAGGATCCGTCTATGTCATCAAAGCAAAATGGCGTTCGTTAAACCGTAATACTTTCCCTGCTGCGCATGTGCGTCGGAAATAAACCGGAACTCAACAGTCATTTTATAATTACCAAATATATACAGACGTTAATGGAGCTACTTATGTAATGGCCAACTATTACGTCTCGTTCATGTATCTACATCCATTACTGATTTTCCGTACTAGAAAACTATAATCGACCAATTTACACAATCATGGAGGGCAGACCTACAAAATTCGTCCAAAGGGCGTAATTATAACCTATTCAAAGACGACCTTTCATTTGAACCATATCTAAAGTTACCGAGAAACTACTATATGAATGTATTCAAATTCCGAACAACTAACCATAGATTTCCTGTCGAAACTGGTAGGTTTGCGAATATCCCGTACAACTTAAGGCGCTGTACTCTGTGTGACTCTGATATTGGCGACGAATTTCACTATCTCTTAAAGTGCCCTCATTTCGACCGTCTGTGTAAAAAGTACATTCCACGGTATTTTTACCGTCACGCTAATGTTATAAAATTTAAGGAGTTTCTAACTCATTCGTCAACCAAAATACAAATCAATCTATGTGTCTTTGTCCGAATTCTATTACAAACTGTTAAACAATAAGTATATAAATATATATATTTACATGCTTCACATTTGAAGCTGCAATGTTACTCCACGCAACTGTTATCCCCCTAACTTTTCCCACCATATCAAATGGGGTTTGTGTTATCCTTTTTAATCCAAAATTAGTAATTGTATAATTTGTTGTATGCATAATAATTCTCTCACGTTGTAACTCATGTTGCCTGAGATTGTACATAATAAAAGATTGTTCTGTTCTGTTCTGGTAAAATCTCCCCGTTTATGAACTATTGTACCGCATTCTGTATTAATTAGCTAGACGTGTGTCCAATTGAGTCTCCTTTGATGTCTATGAGCGAGCGTAACCGAATTACTCTGCTCATTCGGAACATCAATTAAACGCCGAAGGTGAGAAATTCTCATGTCTATTTAAACGTCATTAGGACATGTTGATCAATTATTGGCGGTCATAGGATTAAAATTAGAAAAACATTGTCCAGTTTAAGAACTTATTTGTTCAACACAAAGTCGCGAATCAACACCTGAATAATTTACATAGTATATATACGATTTTCATTGTGTCTTATATTATACTATCGTCTCTTCTATGTTATATTTTATATATGACTATTTCGTATCTTGTCCATTGTCTTGTTTTTCTCATGAGCCGGAATAATGCGTCTATGACCTTACTATTCCAGTTATTATTATTTTCTGAGATTCGCATGTTTTATGTCCGTTTATGAGATAAGTGTATTACGTCTATAATAACGATTTTCTTATTAACTTATCGATAAATCAGTGATCGCTCGTATGCATTTAAATACAACATGCATACTTATTGAACATGTCAACAGTTATTTCATTCTATGTAATCAAATATACCTAATGAGGATAGCATATGACTTCGTAATTATTTAACATGTCTTATGTTTTAGCTCATTCTATGTCTATTTTTATTTATATTTGGGATTATACACACATGTATGCTTATATCTACAGTCATGGTGTGAATGTGCGTGAGTTCATTTATGTGTTTATTCCGTATATGTCGTTATATCGTGAACATCTATAATTATTATAACCCCGTAGTTGATATGTCTGCACCATATAATGTTTGCACCTGTGTAATCATTGTTGTTTTATACAGAGGCATAGATATACCTATGAATACCTATCAACATATATAGAGCTACATCTTGTTATTGTCCGGCAGTTGTTATGTCTCCAACATATACTTTATACATATGTGTATTCATTGTTGTTTTACTGTAGTTATGCCCCTTGTTTATATTTCCTTCATTTACATGCATCATGCGACTGTTTTTTCGTACGTTTTTGTGATAGTTAACATTCGGTTTAGAAGTGTTGTTGATTGCATGTTTCGTTCATGTGATTTATGTATATATATGTACAACCGTCATTTCTCCAATACATTAGCTTACTGCTGTTAACAATATCTGCAGATATTGAATCTAACCCAGGCCCAGAGTACCCCTGCGGCTCCTGTGGTATCCAAGTAGAAGACCAAGACCCTGCAATCTCGTGTGATAAATGTGAGCGATGGTTTCACATACACTGCCAAGATATAGATCAAGGAACATACGATAACTTAATGGCTGATGATGTGTCCTTCTCATGGGCTTGCTTGAATTGTGACTACCAAAATGTTCGGCATTCAATACATCAAATATCTCATTTGCCTCCCACAATAGCTACAGTGTACTTAGCACTGAAGGTGAAAGTTCGTTCTCTGATAATTCGCACTCCACAAAGTCCAAACAAAATAAGATAACTAATCTCAAAGTTTTAAATGTAAACTCTCAGTCTATCAAAAATAAAAAGGCAGAATTGCATGCACTCCTTGACTCTGAAAAACCAGATATATTAGTTGGAACAGAGTTCAGGACTAAAATTCATCAATATCACTTATAGTTTTCAAGAAGAAGTCGCTACAAACTTGTATTTTGAAAATTAATTTTTAGCCGTGGCGGCCATCTTGAATTCCGGCCGACCTGAAATTTTGCTAGGATCAATTAGACATCAAAAGCAACATTCCTGTGAAGTTTCATGAAAATCCGTCAAGTAGTTTCAGAGGAGTAGTCGCTACAAGTTTTCATTATATAACTCTATGTAATCAAAGATGGCCGCTGGCAGCCATGTTTAATGTCGAATCAAAACGATTTTCGACAAGGACCAACATCATGTCATGCTGATCATTTTAGAAAAAGTCCATATCAATATCACTTATAGTTTTCAAGAAGTAGTCGCTACAAACTTGTTTTTAAAAACCTATTTTTAGATTTGGCGGCCATCTTGGATTTCACATCAACATGAATTTTTGCTAGGATCAACTAGACTTCATGGGCAACATTTCTGTAAAGTTTCATGAAAATCCATTCAGTAGTTTCAGAGGAGATGTCGCTACAAAAAAAGTGTTCGGACATACGGACAGATGGACAGACGGACGCCGCACCACGGCATAAGCTCTGCTGATCAGAGTCGAGCTAAAAATTGGATTCAGACCTAAAATTTATGGCCATGTCGTAAAAAATGCTAAAAAAATCACTGTTTATTTAATGGCAATTCTATATTGTAAGGGTAGTACATAAAAAACTGATTCATGGCAATAAAAAAAAGGGAGTGAAAACAGCATTGCAAATTAACAATTGCTAGTTTAATAAAGTCATATTTTGAAGTAAAAAGCAAAAACATAACATTTACTCTTTAAAGTAATCTGAATCAGCACTGCAGATTTATTTAGGAGGCAAAATATCGTTTGACATGGAAGTTTGTCTGGAGGTCTGTAATTACAATAACAAGTCTTCACGAAAAACATTTTGAGCTACTAGCCCTAAGGGTATATGACTTACAAAAATTGACTAGCCGAACACATTTCTATTGACCCGAATTTTTTAACTGTAATTTGAGTGTTAATTTTAGACAAAATTAATATGTATATGGTCACAGAAAGTTACATGTTCTCTAGAATAATATAAATAATAAAATAAAATAAAGAACTTGATTGTTTTGACACTTTATTCTCAGTCACTGGGTATAAAAATTATGCGTTAGGTTTAATAAGTGTTGTTTTTTGAGTCCCTAACGTCTGCATTATTTTTTTCTGCCGGGTTACGCTCTTTCGAAATAATGAAGAAAGCTCATCGTACATGGAGGTTACAAAATAGACCGGAAAAGATCTTCAGTTCATTATCAGTCGGGTTTACATTGCGATATTGATTCATACTAAATATTGCTCATTCGTCCCCAACGTCGTTCCTAAATACAGTTGAGGCCACGCGGATTATGACTAATAACACAACGCGGGGATTTTAACTCACCGCGGACACACTGATTTTGTCCTCGCGATCTGCTGACAGTCCACTCAACCACTAACTTTTGACCACCGCGACACAATCACCGAATAACATGTGTTATTAAATGCATTAAAAGTTTGAAATATGTATTGCTTTCGAAATTTATTCATCGTATTTATCAGTTTTATTACGTTTTTTATTGATTCAAATGCCAAGACTATCTAATTCCTGAATGACCTAAACTTTCAGTGACTTTCAAGCTAATAACAGTATAGACAATCAGATGCTAAATAATTCAAAGTGTTTCAAAACAATACAGTGCAAGAATGAACAATATAAAAACTCATTCTTTCCAAAGACAATTATTGATTGCAACCATCTTGGAGACAGTTTCGTTTGCATGCCATCATTGGAGAGCTTCAAATCACTTCTCGTAAAGTGCTACCAACAGCAACAGCCTCTCATCCGATGAGTTTATGCCGTAACAGGCTCTACATTGTACAGATTCAGATCCCTGCTCTAATTTCCACCGCGTTCCCCCGCGAACCTATCACAGAGAATCCCCGCGATTGCTTTCTTTTGATACTGGATTTTGCAATCGCTGTGATTTTTACGGTCACGGAGAATTCCCGCGATATTTCGGGTGACAATCTGCGGTACGATCGTGGGGACTTGTGACTTCGATGGAAAAACGGCCGCGGGGATACTGTGAAGAAGTTGTAATCCGCGTGGCAGCAACTGTAGCAAATAAAATTGAAAACTAGTCTGTTCTGAAACCGAGAGTTGTTTCCGGCGATACGTATATGTATAAACAAAATAAAAATCCGACTTTTAAATTAGTTTACAAGCTGTAGTTAATTTTTGTGTCTGATTTTATTTCGATTTATTTTGGCATTTTCGTCTTGTTTTTAACATGCCCGCTTGTAAAATTTACATGCCTGACATGATTTTTACTAACTGCGGGCTTCAGGCTACCGGCTAATTTCAAAGACTGACAAACTCATATATTGTTTTTTAATTGTCTTACAATAGCGAATAATACTCGTTTGTTTTCAAAACATGAATATTTACTAACTCTGTCGGCCATTTTAAAGATAATGTAGCAGTGGTCAAGCCAGATTCCAACAAGAGGTCAATGACCTTGAAGCTCTACTGATAGGTTTTTGATAGCTAGATCAGCATTTCTGTGAAGTTTCATGGAAATCCGTCAAGTAGTTTCAGAGCAGTAGTCGCTACAAGTTTGTACTAAATAACTCTATGTAAACAAAGATGGACGCAAAAGAATGCATAATCCAATACACCAAAATAAACTTAGAACTACTCAAAACTGAAAACTGAAAACAATATCAAAGATGTGCTTTATAATTATTATAAATACCATCCATGCCTAACAGCACCTTTTTAAGATAACACTGAAATGCCCGTTTAACAGCTTTTTAGCAATATTTTTTCTTTAGGTCTTTTTTTTTTCCATAGCATGAATAAGGTCTGAAATGTGCAATCAGAAGTCATTTCCACTCTAAAAGGTTGCCTCCTATAACTCAATTTATATAAAGCCGCTATATTATGCTTTATTTTTATTTTAACGCGACAACATAATGACGTCATGTGACATGACGTCACGCCACATGCTATTCTATGTTTGACGTCATCTTACTATGACATCAAAATACCATAGCAACCAGTACTTAAACGGGAAATTACCGATAGCAAACTCTCAATATAATGAAACAGTGCTAGGGCAAACCCAAGAATTACATCAATGGATAGTTTTTAAATGGCATAAAGCCCACCTCAAACTTAGAAAATCCTACTAAAAGTGCATATACCGACCGCAAGACACATGGGATCTCAAGATATCGCAAGTTAGATATCTCACGATAAGTTGCGATACATCTTGAGAATTTGTAAGATATATCTCAATATATTTTGAGATATCAATGACTCAAGACACATTGATATATCTCAAAACAACTTAAGACATCTCAAGACAGTGATCTCAAGATAAATTGAGATATACATTGAGATTTATGGGGATTAATTGAGATATCTCAATACAAATATATTAATATAAAATGTGATATCTCAACATGGAGTATCTCAAGATAAATTAGACATATTGAGATATCTGAAGATACGATATGGTGCATCGTGGAGTATTACAATATACATATTTTACTGAGTTGTTCATAATCGGGGTTTCGTAACAATGCGTGTTTGCCTTATCGACAAATTACATTCTAACCGAAGTAGTTCTCTTCGCAAACAAACCGAAAAGTAACAAACTTTGAAAATATGTTGAAATACAGAAAAAAAATACTTCATTTGACTGTTTTAGTAAACAAAGGTTGGACCCTTAAGTGGGCACTCCACAGTTTAATGTACAGTTCTCAATAATCAAACTCATGACAAGCCCTTAGCCTGAATTCTTGAGCAAAAATAAATCACATCAGCATTGTGTCATACATTTCTTAGAAGACAATAAAATTACCCATGTTTCCATACCAAATAAAAGTATCAAAAAGCATTTTCTGTACAACTTTAGTCCCATTTCTTTAAGATTACCCCACCCCTCAAAACATGCTTAAAATGCAATTTTAGCAATATTTCAAATGTCAATAAATAAAAAAAATGAATTTTCCTAAGCATATCAGTGTCATGTCTGCACTCATAATGCTCTTCCATATCAGGAAATGCTAAGTTTTACATCACTGCTCGGGCGTTTTAAAAAGGTATTCAATGCTGATCTCCCCGTGAGTGAAAATCAGCCATTTTACCTACTTTTTGGAAGTTTTTGCTAGTTGATCATTTTTCAAATTATAGCCTCCAAAAAAACCAAAGAATGCATATTCCAATACACCAAAATAAACTTGTAAGTACTCAAAACTGAGAACAACAGCAAACATGTGCTTCATAATTATTCTAAATACCATCCATGGACCTAAAAGATGCTTAGTTGATGTCTTTCTGATTTACACCATGGACATTCGTGCGAAATTAAGGAGTGCCCCCTCAGGACAAACGTTTGTATTTACAATCAAGCGTTCAAGATGATCAAGACTAGCTCTGATAAACAATAATCAGAGTTTGTGCCCATTTAGTTAAAATTTAGTTAAAATTTACGGATTACGATGTCGCATGCATATTTGACACAAATTGAATTGTTTTCTACGTTTGTATGCGCGATCAGCGTGCATTAGGTTTACAAAAAAGCACACTCTCATAGAAAATGGTGCGGAACACGCGTCCTAAAATGGACAGTGCATGTTGATCGAATGCAATATTATTCTGGTCTTCGTTTCATATTTAGTGAAAAATACTAATTATTCGATAATTACATAGACACGTTATTAATGTCTATGACTAATCGTAGGATACATACATTTCCGTTGATTTCTCTCATCAGTAAAACAATCACATTTAAACAGACTTGCGCTTTATACCAAAGACATTCCTTTATTTTATAAACCAATGCAGTTTCGATATGTTTGTGTCAGACATGAATAATAGGTTACTTATAGAGAAAGTGTTTACAATCAATACTCATGTGACTGACTACATCAGGGGTCTCGCAATTAGGCGAAGTCTCGCAATTAGGCGAAGTCGCTTTAAACTTCGCTCTAATTTGACTGACTTCGTTTTTTATCCATGTTGGGCGAAATTTGAGTCGTCGGCAATAAGCAAAACTGCGAACTTCTGTGTTTTATTGATGGGTAATTATTTTGTCAGCAAGTTTCATTTCAAGGTGCTTTGAATAATGATTTAATTGATTGATTTCATTTTATATATCGAAAATGTGTCAGGTTTCTAAGACCAAGACAAAAAAAAATCCATTCACAACATCTCATTTACTGCTAAGCAGCATTACTTAAAAGTATATCGAATGTCACCACACCATATTGGTTATGTGCTACTAGTGTGACCTCATTCCAAAATTGTTCGGCAATCTGATCCTAGTGAATTACTAGAGATACTGAGAACATAATGACGTCAGTAGTTCAATCGCATCCGACTGCCGAAAATGACAGATACTTAATTTGGGAATGTTGACCGGATATCCAGACAAAGATCAGACAAATGATGAGTATATTTAAATGGCACTTTGGTGACTTTTGACTTCAATATCTCCGCGGGTTGACTACAGATCGTACAGGGCACGAAAATTCGTCTGCTCGTATTGACGAGTGATTTTCGAATCTGGACGAGTGAAATCCATGAATCGGTCATCCGAGAGGACGAGTAACATTTCAGTAGAAAACAACAACAAAGAAAATAGTTCTTACATAGTTTATCTTGCGATTAAATGCAGTAAATAGTCGCAACTCTTTTTAATCAACGATAAAATGCATTTTAAGTCAACCGGATATTGGGAAATTGACGCATTTCCGCTTTGGGACATTCTAAAATGCGGGTCCCGTTCTAATTTCACGGAACGCAAACGTTACGGTATTTGATGTTATACAAATAACACTTTCACGGGGGAATCTTGAAGGGCACTAGTCAGCTTTTAGGTGACTGGGGCCAGGTCCTTCAGGAAGGGGAATTACAAAAAGTATGCTGTTTTCCTGTGTTGTAGTTCAACATTTTCTAATAATTATTAAAAAATAATAATTAAGAATGGATTTTTTCACAGGAAAAGTGGGAAATATATACCATGCCAGAGTAACATCAGACTGTAGTGAACTATAGAATATAAATATAGTCATCTATAATACTGGTCAAAGTTTCATAATTTTCAATGATTTATATAAAGAAAAAAACAACACATTATGATGTTTCCCTTTGTTTTATTTATATATATATAATAGTGTTAAAAGATGGTATCTGACTACTTTGACTTATGAACTTTTACAGTCAGAGCAAGAGCAGGAAGAGTAAACATCCTATAAGGACGAGTAACATGTCAATGGCACTTGTCCTACAGGACGAGTATACAGTAAAATATATTTCGTCCACTGTCGTAGGAAGAGTGGTATTGTCAGATAGGAAATTTATTATTGCACGCGACAGTGTACAAGGTGTATGTATTTGAAACATTTGTAAAAATCTACTTCACATCAGAAAATATCACTTAAATGTCCCCTTACAGTCCTCATAAATGATTATAACAACAGTTCTATAAAGGTAATTCATAATTTCGATAGAGCATCATCAAAAAACTGACCAATCAGCGACCAGAAATAAGAGCATACCAATACATTCTGGTAGGTGATAAACTCGGTCTTTATCCTGGATGTTCAAGTTCAACCAAGTTTATTGTTAACATTAAGGTATCTTCAGTGTGGTTCTTTTAAAACCCTGCATAATTCATGCACATTCATGCAAACTGATTAAATACATGTATCTTTCAAAATCAAAATCTTGAAACTTATCGTCTTTTTACTCTGCCAAAGATTCTTATTTTACTATCGAACCTAACGATAAAAACCGAGTAACACACATTTTATCCAATCGTGAACGCTCGGCCAATCCCGTCATTCTTTGGGATCCCGCCTCGTGTGTATCACGGCGCTTCGGTATGTTCAAAATCTTTACATTCTGTTAGCCGGAAGGCAACGGCACAGGAAATAGTGCACTGTTGCTAAGCTGTTGCTACATAAACATTATGGCCGCTTGCCACACGTGTTGATGTATGATTTGCGTTGCATGCTTGTTATTTACGATGCGGATGAATGTTTTATCACTGCTTTCACGTAAATGAACTATAGATGGAGCAATCGGCTAAATGACATTGCAAAATGTTGAGGATAACTTTGAATGCAAATTTGTTTTGGCGGGAATCTGAAACGCGTCACGCTAGTATGATGTAACCAATAAATATATATATTTAGCTCAAAAACAATTTTTTTCACTATTTAACATGGACTGCACCAAATTTAATTGAATGTTGTTTAACGGCTCATCAACACAGTATAGGTTATTTAGAGCCGCCCCAGAGAGAGGGGAAGGATACATAGAAATCCGGGAACCTGCCCTACTCTTATTATCGAATAGATTCCTATGGTTCTTTAACGTGCTCGGAGGATAGACCGATACACGGGACCGCCCGGTTTACGTCCCCATCCGACGGACGAGGCTAAGGTAAAGTGTCTTGCCCAAGAACACACCGACGGAACTCAGTGGCACCACGGAGGATTGAACCCGGGGCCTCCGGTTACAAATCCGCCGCGCTACCGACTGCGCCACGCCAGCCCCTGCACCAAATTTAAATAAATGGGAACAATTTAAATAAATTGATACTAAATAAATGCTCTCGATTTAAAGTATATCCTTACGATTTAGATTATTATATCCTCGCGATTTAAATATATGATTCTATCGATTGAACTAAATGGTTTTGATGTAATTATTTGTTTGTGATCTAAATAAGTCGACCTTCGTTATAGTATAAATGTGCAACAATTTAATTAAATTCACTATAATTAAATAAATCGACACCATTTAAACAAATTAACACCATTTTAATAAACAAATCCTCTATGAGCATAAATAGAAATATTTTAATATAATTACATATATTCTAATGATTTAAATCGCATGGATATATTTTAATCGTGACGATATATTTTAAATCTTAAGGATATACTTTAAATCAAGAGGATTTATTTAAATTATTAAGTGTCGATTTATTTAAATATGGTGCAGTCCATTATGTTAAATAGTGAAAAAACAACATGTTTATGAGCTAAATAGTTTTGTTACACACGGCACCCTATAACAAGTTGGAATAATTGTTGTCATTATTCATTTTGAACAAACTGACTAAAATAAATATGATCTTATTAAATGGGGTGTTGCCATGAATAATTTATACAAAATAAATACTGTAAATTAAACTTCTAATCCCTAACTTACAAAGTTGACATTTAAGCAATACAATAAAAAATCCTATCCTGATTTTTGTAAAAAGCAAATCCTCATGTACATGGAAATGTCAAGTGTTGTCTCTTACTCTCTTTCCACATTACTCCCATTTTATGTAGATGTCGAGCGCTGTCTGTCATTTCTGCATTACTCACATTTTATGTAGATGTCGACCGCTGTCATTTCTGCATTACTCACATATTATGGAGATGTCGACCGCTGTCATTTCTGCATTTAACTCACATTTTATGGAGATGTCAACCGCTGTCATTTCTGCATTACTCACATTTTATGAAGCTGTCGACCACTGTCATTTCTGCATTACTCCCATTTTCATGGAGATGTCGACCGCTGTCATTTCTGCATCACTCACATTTTATGGAGATGTCGACCGCTGTCATTTCTGCATTACTGACATTTTATGAAGATGTCGACCACTGTCATTTCTGCATTACTCCCATTTTCATGGAGATGTCGACCACTGTCATTTCTGCATTACTCACATTTTATGGAAATGTCGACTGCTGCCATTTCTGCATTACTCCCATTTTCATGGAGATGTCGACCGCTGTCATTTCTGCATTACTCCCATTTGATGGAGATGTCAACCGCAGTAATTTCTGCATTACTCTCATTATCATGATGATGTCAACCGCTGTCATTTCTGCATTACTCCCATTTTCATGTAGATGTCGAGCACTGTCATTATGCATTACTCTCATTTTCATGGAGATGTCGACCGCTGTCATTTCTGCATTACTCCCATTTTATGGAGATGTCGACCGCTGTCATTTCTGCATTTAACTCACATTTTATGGAGATGTCGACCGCTGTCATTTCTGCATTACTCACATTTTATGAAGCTGTCGACCACTGTCATTTCTGCATTACTCCCATTTTCATGGAGATGTCGACCGCTGTCATTTCTGCATTACTCACATTTTATGGAGATGTCGACCGCTGTCATTTCTGCATTACTGACATTTTATGAAGATGTCGACCACTGTCATTTCTGCATTACTCACATTTTATGGAAATGTCGACTGCTGCCATTTCTGCATTACTCCCATTTTCATGGAGATGTCGACCGCTGAAATTTCTGCATTACTCCCATTTTATGGAGATGTCAACCACAGTAATTTCTGCATTACTCCCATTATCATGATGATGTCAACCGCTGTCATTTCTGCATTACTCCCATTTTCATGTAGATGTCGAGCACTGTCATTATGCATTACTCTCATTTTCATGGAGATGTCGAGCGCTGCCCTTCCTGCATAAATCCCATTATTATGGAGATGTCGACCACTGTCATTTCTGCATTACTCCCATTTTCATGGAGATGTCGAGTGGTGTCATTTTTGCATTACTCCCATTTTATGGAGATGTCGCCTGCTGTCATTTCTGCATTACTCTCATTTTCATGGAGATGTCGAGCGCTGCCATTTCTGCATTACTCTCATTTTCATGGAGACTTCTCTGCATTACTCTCATTTTCACAGAGATGACGAGCGCATTTCTGCATCTCTCCCATTTTTATGGAGATGTCGAGCGCTGTCGTTGCGCATTACTCTCACTTTTACAGAGATGTCGACCGCTGTTATTCCTGCATTACAGTCATTTCATAGAGATGTCGAGCTCTGTCATTTCTACATAACTCTTATTTTTTTAATGGAGATGTCGAGCGCTGTCATTTCTGTATTACTCCCATTTTTATGGAGATGTCGAGCACTGTCATTTCTGCATTAGTCCAATAGGCATTTGGTGCCTGGATATCTTAAATTAGAATCAGCACCAGACCCTTAGGACAGACCCACAAACATAAATATAAACATTTACCAATGGAGGTAAGGTTATGGGTCTGATGATGGTCTGGGGAGGATTCCGAAAGTTCCAGGCGACTGTTACCTAACCAGATGAAAAATGCAAAACTTGCTATTTCCGACATTTAAAAATAAAACTGTTATATACTTACAATCCTCTTCAGAATATTCACTCAAATAAACTCATTCAAATTCATTGTTTTAAATTGTTACAGTTTCATTGAAAAATAGTACACTGTTGATAACACACCATTGCGTATATAGACACATGATAATGGTTATTTATGCAAAAATACCAGAGTTTCTTGAACACATGCGTTTCTAATAGAATAATCTCTGCAGGATACTGCATCATACTGCATCAGATCAAAGGAAATTGCATACTACCTGGTAATAATAATTAACTGACCCAGTCAGCAAGATTATCCAGCTTTTCCCCCAATCTATCATAAATTGTATTCTACATGACTGTACACTTGTATTATATTATTCTGATATTAAGCATTAATTATCTTTGTCATTTTTTTTGCTTTTAAATACATGTTATTTAAAGTATTGTGCTTAAATTTCAAAGTAGATTATATATTTGTTGAATTTGAAGATAGTTCCTATATAATAAATCACTTTGACTTAAACTATTAAATTGACTGGTCATCATGGTCATGTTAATGCAGAGTAATATTGATACAATTTTGCACCTGGGACACAATTTTAATTGTTCTGGTTTTAAATGCTTGAGTTATCATGATGTTTGGCATTTAAAAATGTTCTTGCAACACAGTAATACATATTTTGGCTTTTTCTGAAAAAATAATTGAATTGAATGTTGTTTAACGGCTCATCAACACAGTATAGGTTATTTAGAGCCGCCCCAGAGAAAGGAGAAGGATACATAGGAATCCGGGAACCGTGCCCTACTCTTATATCAGATAGATTCCTATGGTTCTTTAACGTGCTCGGAGGATAGACCGATACACGGGACCGTCCCCATCCGATGGACAAGGCTAAGGGAAAGTGTCTTGCCCAAGAACACACCGACGAAACTCAGTGGCACCATGGAGGATTGAACCCGGGGCCTCCGGTTACAAATCCGCCGTGCTACCGACTGAAAAAATAAGGTTCCACTAAAAGTTTTATACTTGGCAAAATAACTTCTTCAAGTGGTCCTTTGACATAAAATCCACATTTTACTTGAGTACATTTTACTTGAGTAATAATTAAGTAACAAAGAAGAAATATCAAAAATCTGTATAAAGTTTAAGCTTTGTGGTGAAGTTTTGGCGAACGGAGATAAAGCAGATCAGAATGGAAAAGTTTGTCGTGATCTTATGGCGAATAAAGAAACGGCAAATCTGAATGGAAAAGTTTGTGGCGATGTTTCGGCGTGCAATAAAAAAGTAAATCGGAATGGTAAAGTTTGTCGCAATGTTGTGGCGAACAAAAAAACTGCAAGTAAGTCTGTGCTGATGTTTGGCAAACGTTCCAAATAAATAAATGTTTCTGGCGAATGTATAACTTTTTAGGGAGTTTGCGGCAAATTCGCCAAAGATTACCATAGTGTTTGCGGGAACATCACCGCTAGTGGCGAACAATTAAGAATTGTACAAACAATATTTTCAGTATCATACACGTCAATCCATCGCTTTTCGTACCAAATTGTATTCCCACCCCTCCAGGTTAGCGCATGTCAAACCGTCACATATGTCACATATTATTCATTCCCACATACAAAAGACCACAATTTATCAGCCACAACATCATCAAACATGCAATACCCCACAACAGCAAGCGAATGGAATTGCCCTTCAATTGCCTATTTGCACATGACAACTTGCAACAACAATAATAATATTGCAAGCAGTTTCGCACCATGTATCTGTGAGCTAACAAATGATATAAAAGATATTTATCCACTATAAGCCTTCCACAGCCATTCTCACAATGACACCCGATAACTATTCATGAAACGCGTCACAGTTACTGAGTTATACATAACCTGCACCATAAATGAATATATATCTACCCATCTATCCTCTCAATTATCTACTCTCCCTGAAATGGAAGTACCATGCGTGAGTTTCTCAATACAGCCATTGCACATATATTCTTGAAATTGTGAGCATTCCCACAAATCGCTAACTACTTCGCTACTAAACTGCCATATTCTCACAACACTCAACAAAACTGAAATGTTGCACATAACTTTTGACCACAAACACTTCTCGCTTACAATTTTAACACCTGACATGCTGTGCCTTTCCCATCTGGGTCATGCCAGTTGAACAACCCAGCTGTAAGACGTTCCATATGCCATCTGCGTCATGGCGCTTTACCCACGACATGTATTATATTAACAATGCACGACAACATATAAGGTACATAGCGAATACCATCAGCACATCAGGGCTTTTTTACCTTATATAACAGAGGCCTGTAAAGGGCCTCTTCCCAACAGAAAATTGGACTGTTTTTTCCCAACTGTGGCAGAAATATTTCCCAATCAGAAAACAGCAGTCTCTCAGAATTTGAGAAAAAGCATGAATTCAGCAGTGTATTTTTGTCTGCTAAGTAAATTCCGACTTGGAAAAGTTAATAATTATGGTAAATAATGGATGACAATATAAATAAAGTATATTAATGTCATATTTACTTAATTTATGAAACCTTGTATTTTTCCCAAAATGAGAAATAAGCGCGTTCTTTTTTCCCAAAATGGACAGGCCTGGGCCTCTTCCCAATTTTGTGGAAAAAAGCCCTGCACATACCTGTATACAAACTGAAGGGCACCACAATGCATATAGGCTGCAAACTCCACAATCGTCTAGCAGCTGCCTACCCAACCAGAACACTGCAAACACAAGACAACACAATATCTTTGAAACACACGAGGTCACATGTTATTTTCTGTAGCACACACGTCACTCCAGGGCTTCTTCACACCAAACTTGGAAGAGGCCCAGGCCTGCCCATTTTGGTAGCGAAGAACGCACTTTCTCTCATTTTGGGCAAAATGTACGATTTGACAAATTTCCATACATTATATACCTTAATTATAATTATAACTTCTCAGACCCACAGCAGACAAACATTGCATATTTATTCCTTTTCTTCACATTTTCAGACAAATTTTGCCTTCTGATTTGGACACATCCCTGCTATATTTAGGGGAAAATAGTCAACTTTACAGTTGGGAACAGGCCTGTACAGAATACGCCTTTTACAGGCTTTTATTATATAACGAGGCATCTGTAAGACAGAACATACAATCAAATTGCCCTCGAAACGCATATTTACACATGAATACAAAAAACACACGTACGACGTCGTGCACAACTACTTAGAGAAACAAAACTTTGCGGCACATGCAATGTTTGCCTGTGTTGTACTGTCACGACCTTTCTCACCCTGTTGGGAACAACAAGCGTTTACATGGCTTTCTCACATTTTCAAGTGGTATTTCAGACAGCAAACCCTTTAAGACAATCTCTTTCTCTCTCTATCATTCTATACTATCGCGGAGACACGACTATCGCAGTTATGAGCAACTACCGATTCAATGCTTTGATGTGTTTGCTCTGTGATCGGTCTCTGTGTCACTTTTGGTCAATGACATAATTTTCTACGTCACCAGGTTCACTTTCCAAAATGCGCAGCAACCATTTACTTTGCCTTTTCATCCATACGCATCAGCAGGTGTTCAGTACTGGTTCTACCCAAGAAAACTGGTGGTCCGTCTCCACCTCAAATTAAAATTACCATACCAAAACAAACAATCAATTTCGACATGGCTGGGAAGACATTGACAGCAGCCTCTCACGAGGCCCACCCATCAAGGTCTGTGGCGTGCGGAAATCTGTTTAACTTCAGCTTTCATAAAAACATAATTTCTTCACTTATTGTGCAAGACGTAGTAATGCTCTTGAAAGATATTTCGAACCATCTATGCGAGCAAACGGATGAACAACAAACTTTCCCGCCAAAAGTCTTCCTCGAAAAAACACAACGACAGCTATTCTGATTCCACTTCACGATTCATAGTTACGTCACCTGCACACTACATCAATGTTACATCTACCCACCTGTCCTTTCAAATGAAGTCTTCACCAACACTTCCTGCTTGAACTAAAAAACAACAACAACACAAATAATTTTTTCAAGATGGCTTTGTCGCAAAGTGACAGCTTGATCGTAACTTATGCGCATGCGCAAACAATAACAACCCAGAAAAACAATAACACACATGCCCCACATAGGCCAACTTCTTCACACTCAACATATTCTTATAAAACATGTATACAGACACTCCACAACAGCCCTATCACATAAGCCCCGTAATGGCTTGTGACAAGTTCTCACTGCCCACAGCCATAGCCACATATTCATGAACTTGCGGACAGCCCCGTGAAACATGACCTACTTCTCCACGAAAACCATCATATGCCATATTACCTACCAAAACTTATCTACGGTACTTACCTTCGCCCAAAAATATTTTCGCCCACGATTTTGCACTCATTACAATGGCTTGCAATGTCCAATGTAACGTATACCGTCGATCTACTGAACACCAGGATCCGTCTATGTCATCAAAGCAAAATGGCGTTCGTTAAACCGTAATACTTTCCCTGCTGCGCATGTGCGTCGGAAATAAACCGGAACTCAACAGTCATTTTATAATTACCAAATATATACAGACGTTAATGGAGCTACTTATGTAATGGCCAACTATTACGTCTCGTTCATGTATCTACATCCATTACTGATTTTCCGTACTAGAAAACTATAATCGACCAATTTACACAATCATGGAGGGCAGACCTACAAAATTCGTCCAAAGGGCGTAATTATAACCTATTCAAAGACGACCTTTCATTTGAACCATATCTAAAGTTACCGAGAAACTACTATATGAATGTATTCAAATTCCGAACAACTAACCATAGATTTCCTGTCGAAACTGGTAGGTTTGCGAATATCCCGTACAACTTAAGGCGCTGTACTCTGTGTGACTCTGATATTGGCGACGAATTTCACTATCTCTTAAAGTGCCCTCATTTCGACCGTCTGTGTAAAAAGTACATTCCACGGTATTTTTACCGTCACGCTAATGTTATAAAATTTAAGGAGTTTCTAACTCATTCGTCAACCAAAATACAAATCAATCTATGTGTCTTTGTCCGAATTCTATTACAAACTGTTAAACAATAAGTATATAAATATATATATTTACATGCTTCACATTTGAAGCTGCAATGTTACTCCACGCAACTGTTATCCCCCTAACTTTTCCCACCATATCAAATGGGGTTTGTGTTATCCTTTTTAATCCAAAATTAGTAATTGTATAATTTGTTGTATGCATAATAATTCTCTCACGTTGTAACTCATGTTGCCTGAGATTGTACATAATAAAAGATTGTTCTGTTCTGTTCTGGTAAAATCTCCCCGTTTATGAACTATTGTACCGCATTCTGTATTAATTAGCTAGACGTGTGTCCAATTGAGTCTCCTTTGATGTCTATGAGCGAGCGTAACCGAATTACTCTGCTCATTCGGAACATCAATTAAACGCCGAAGGTGAGAAATTCTCATGTCTATTTAAACGTCATTAGGACATGTTGATCAATTATTGGCGGTCATAGGATTAAAATTAGAAAAACATTGTCCAGTTTAAGAACTTATTTGTTCAACACAAAGTCGCGAATCAACACCTGAATAATTTACATAGTATATATACGATTTTCATTGTGTCTTATATTATACTATCGTCTCTTCTATGTTATATTTTATATATGACTATTTCGTATCTTGTCCATTGTCTTGTTTTTCTCATGAGCCGGAATAATGCGTCTATGACCTTACTATTCCAGTTATTATTATTTTCTGAGATTCGCATGTTTTATGTCCGTTTATGAGATAAGTGTATTACGTCTATAGTAACGATTTTCTTATTAACTTATCGATAAATCAGTGATCGCTCGTATGCATTTAAATACAACATGCATACTTATTGAACATGTCAACAGTTATTTCATTCTATGTAATCAAATATACCTAATGAGGATAGCATATGACTTCGTAATTATTTAACATGTCTTATGTTTTAGCTCATTCTATGTCTATTTTTATTTATATTTGGGATTATACACACATGTATGCTTATATCTACAGTCATGGTGTGAATGTGCGTGAGTTCATTTATGTGTTTATTCCGTATATGTCGTTATATCGTGAACATCTATAATTATTATAACCCCGTAGTTGATATGTCTGCACCATATAATGTTTGCACCTGTGTAATCATTGTTGTTTTATACAGAGGCATAGATATACCTATGAATACCTATCAACATATATAGAGCTACATCTTGTTATTGTCCGGCAGTTGTTATGTCTCCAACATATACTTTATACATATGTGTATTCATTGTTGTTTTACTGTAGTTATGCCCCTTGTTTATATTTCCTTCATTTACATGCATCATGCGACTGTTTTTTCGTACGTTTTTGTGATAGTTAACATTCGGTTTAGAAGTGTTGTTGATTGCATGTTTCGTTCATGTGATTTATGTATATATATGTACAACCGTCATTTCTCCAATACATTAGCTTACTGCTGTTAACAATATCTGCAGATATTGAATCTAACCCAGGCCCAGAGTACCCCTGCGGCTCCTGTGGTATCCAAGTAGAAGACCAAGACCCTGCAATCTCGTGTGATAAATGTGAGCGATGGTTTCACATACACTGCCAAGATATAGATCAAGGAACATACGATAACTTAATGGCTGATGATGTGTCCTTCTCATGGGCTTGCTTGAATTGTGACTACCAAAATGTTCGGCATTCAATACATCAAATATCTCATTTGCCTCCCACAATAGCTACAGTGTACTTAGCACTGAAGGTGAAAGTTCGTTCTCTGATAATTCGCACTCCACAAAGTCCAAACAAAATAAGATAACTAATCTCAAAGTTTTAAATGTAAACTCTCAGTCTATCAAAAATAAAAAGGCAGAATTGCATGCACTCCTTGACTCTGAAAAACCAGATATATTAGTTGGAACAGAGTTCTGGACCAAAATTCATCAATATTTTTTCAAACTCAGACTCAGACTCAATCTTTGAACTCAGACTCAGACTCAACTGAGTATGTGCTCATATTGGTATTCATCAAGCAAAAACTAAGTCGACTCAGCTGAGTTTATCATTTGTCAATATTTAAGCGGCCCGTAAGCGCTCTTTAATTTTGAAAATCAAATAAATGATTACGCGTGCTTTTTTGACAGACGGGCGCGACGCAGACGAACAGTTTTTAAAATGTCAACAGTGTCCGACCAATGTTCATTTACAAAGCCAAAGACCAAATCCAAGGGCTGGACCCTTGGTGAGGAAAACAGGCTTGTTACGCTTGTAATTGTAAACGAAGATGTTCTGTTCGGTAATTACAAAGGTGCTGGCGCCGAAAACATTAATAAGTTGAGACGGTCGAAGTGGGAGGAGATCGCCTAAGCTATTAACAAGTAAGTATCAATTATCATAATATAATGTCCCGTTTTTTTAATACACGGCTTCTACTGTATTCATTTGACTCACGACGCCTTTGCAAAGTCACTATACAAGTCTAAATATAGACAAAGTAAACCTATGTGAATATCTAAAAATAGAAACAGTTATAGTCTGTTTCTAATTCAACTGTCAGAGCAAATGTTGTCAAGATGACCAGTGACCTGGTTCTCAATTTGCATAAGGTGATATCAGTGGACCGGTTAATGTTTATCAGTACCTAATCTGGACAAAGGAACTGTGAAAGATTTGAAGAGGATGTAAAATCATGGGTCCCTGCACAGGGAGAGCCATCTGCATGTTAAATATCTCTCTAAACTTGTTTTAAATCTATGATACAAAGACATGCATGTGACATATGGCTGTCATGATTGTGTTCCCATTAGAAAGAAAGAAATGTCTACTACTAGCCTGAATGATCCTAAATATCTCAGTTGTTAATTGTGAGGCCCATTTAGAGGGGTCCCATATATGGCATATGGAAACAAATGTCGCAGCATCATACTGAAATATCTGGCATATGGAGAAAAATGTTTTTTTTCTATACGGACTACAATAAATTTCCATATGGGAAAACAAACCCTCTAATATTTGCTAATTTACATTCAAATATTTTGTACTGCGTACTGTACTGTACTGTATGGTAAAAATGTGTGACTTTTGTCACATAATGTATCAAAATGCTTTTTTTTTTTAATTTGTTTTTTATTTCAGAGAGTTTACAGTGGATCTGCGCACTGGGGACCGGTGCAGAAAAAAATATGCAAACGTAAAATCAAGATGTAAGTTTATATTAATTAAATATTAAGGGACAGTCTAAAGGTTATACCGTATATATTCATTTTTTTCATGGAATTTATTTAAAAGTAGATATTTAAATGCTGGCTTCGCCATCTAGAATGATGTTATTAGTTATTAGGATTCTTGACAGGGGACATGGGCTCACATTCCCTGCCTGGAAATTATATTCACCCGAGCCGTTAGGCGAGGGGGAATATATATTTCCAGGCAGGGAATGTGAGCCCATGTCCCCTGTCAAGAATCCTAATAACGAATTTGTCATACTTCAAAGTTGTAACCATTTATTTAAGAAAAAGAAGCCAAACACACGATTTCATTTTTATTGCGCCAATTTTTCCGTAACGTGCCTCATACTAGACGTTGTTTACTTTCGTGACGTCATCGCTCTAACGTCGTTAAATTTAGCGGATTTTTTAATAAAATAAACGTATTTTGTCACTATGTTAATGTTTTATTATCTGTAAAATTGCCAAAAAAAATACACTTACGATTATTTCAGACTTTTACACATAGTGGAAAGCGCAGAAAAGCGATAGGAAGGAAACAATCGGCGGTTTCCAAAACGAATCGGCAACGTTATCGTCGCCATTTTGTTTTTGTGTATTTGAGTAATGGGGTTCGTCCTATGTCCACGTCTCGAGACGTAGACATGGGCTCATGTCTACGGCGCATTGACCAATGAAATCCTGAGAATTTTCTTTGCAGTATGACAATATTTCATATCACCACTTGTGTAATAACATCTGACTGATTTTTGAGTCGCCTTTTCGAAGAAATATATGATACACTAAGGGATCACTTTGTCGTCAGTCCGTCACAAAAACTTAACGTTGGCTAAAACTTTCTCATTTCTGGATATTTCTTCATCAAACTTTCAATATTTACTCATCATGACAACATCAACATGACCATACTAAAATATAAAGGTCACGGTCAGACTGAAGGTCATTACATGGGTTAAATACTGATTTTTTTCTTAATGAAAACTTAACGTTGGCTATAACTTTCTCATTTTTTGAGATTTCCTCATAAAACTTTCAAAATATACTCATCATGACAACATGGACATGACCATGCTAAAATATAAAGGTCAAGGTCACAATGAAGGTTATTATATGAATATCGTTTAGAATAAAGTGATCGTTTTTTTCTTCATGAAAACTTAACTTTGGTTACAACTTTCTCATTTCTTCATCAAACTTTCAGTATATACTTATCATGACAACATCGACATGACCATACTAAAATGTAAAGGTCAAAGTCACACTGAAGGTCATTATTTGGATTAAATACTCATTGTTCTCTTCACGAAAACTTACTCAGGCCAATTTGTCAAGGTCATTTATCTGGGTCCAAAAAACCTTGTTATACTGACAAAGCGCTGACAGGCGACACACGTGTTCCGCGGAACGCCCATCTAGTAATAAGAGCATAATCCAGTGTTCAACCGAAAAAATAATATTTTTGTTTTTATTGTATTTATTTATTTCTTTAACATGCACATAAAATGTGTATACATGTAGGTCTTTGCTTTTAATTTTTAAAATTATTTAAACAAAATTTAAAAATCGGCCGAATATCGGCCCCTGTTTATGAACGAAATAAAAGTCCTGCAAATGATGTAAAAGTGGTAAAAAATAAGTGAATTTGCGAATGATTTTATTCTATAAGACTAATACTATATATCATAATATGCATTATTAAACTTTTTTATCATAAAGGACTTTAATTCTTTTAGCCCTGAGCAAAATTGCCGACATGAGACATCCACCGACTGGTGGTGGTGCAGGTCCTACTCTCACTGAAACAGAGGAACAACTAGCTGGACATCTGGAGGGTAGATCAATAACAGATGGAATTGAAGGCGGGATCGACACGGAGGGTAAAACGCTAACACTAGATTTTAAAGCAACCCTGCGTCATTAATTTCTTTATGTTATCATAAAACTATTTGTCCAAAAGCTGTTTATTGTCTTCGTAAAACAAACAAATGGCTTAATTTGTTGAAAGTAACAAGCACTTTTTTTGAGAATTCATTGATTGAATGAATCAATTTCATAACCGTTTTCTGTATTTCTTTTCTGACTTTCTGATTTAAAAAAAGTCAAATTCATTTCAATTTTACAATGTTTTCAGATTTCTCAATAGTAAATTCTCAATAGTCAAGCTTGTTTTATGTGAATGCCACGAGTCTGGAAACAGCAAATCATGCGTTCAAGAATTGCCTTAATAGCAGATGTGGACTGATATATTTGTAAACATTGAACAGTCTGGTAGATTTTCAATAAACACTTTATTAACATCCTTTTAATCATAATACACGTTACTAAAATTGGTTATATTGTATATATTTCAAATGCAGTATAATGATCGCTAATGAAAAAAACCATTATATTTATTCTACAATAAATTACAAAATGAACACTCCTATAACCACTTTGAGTTTTGGTCAGTAAAGTTATGGTTCAATTTAAAGGCACACTTTGCAATCTTGAAATATTTAACAAGCATTCATCTCATTTTCTGACCCCTTATTTATATAAAAGTGGTATGCGTGTGGTTCTTTTATGAACAAGCGGTTTTCCATATAATTATCAAACCCAGCAGTTGAATAAATATAGGATATTTGTTGTTTTGGAGTGAATAATATACAATTATGGACTTTTCAGCTGTTATACATGATGTGATATGCACCAAAAAAATCATTATTGACCGAGGCGATAGCCGAGGTCAATAATGATTTTTTGGTACATATCAACATCATGTATAACAGCTGAAAAGTCCATAACTGTTTTATTATATAACCCTCAATTTGAATTTGACAGTTTATAACAATTAAACAATAGATTTTTTCAATAATATCACATCTCGGGACAGTTTTATAAAACTGGTCAATATCAGAAAAAAACAGGTCAATATCGCTAGATATTTTTTCTAAAAAATTACTTTTTAGCCAATGAAAACGCGTCTATTTATAGGTTATATAATAACAGATTTTATTTCATCGAGAAGTGTGAAAACTTTATATTTTCACGAATGCGAAGCATGAGTGAAAATACTGAAGTTTGAAGCATGATTGAAAATATTGAAGTTTGATCACTTCGAGATGAAATAAAATCTGTTATTCATGACTAAACAACAACTTTTCTTTTTATTCTATGCTTTATAATCAAAGTGTACTGCAGTATGCAGGAAAACAAAAAAATTATTAACATCCTTTTAATCATAATACACGTATGTTTTTAATTCCCCATAACTTCTAAACTACTTTACCGATTTCAATAATCTACGACTCATTCTCTTACTAAGTTAGTTAAGTTATTTCCACCAATCCAATGATACAACTTTTTTAGCAAAATTACCAACTGACATTTTTCACTGTAAATGACAACAATTCTGAAATACTTGACCGTTTTAAAAACCATAGGTCATTTTCTTAGTTAGACCATTTACCGGCGAATGATATATATTAAACAGTTATTTTCCAAACAAATGAAAATATAAATAGTTTTTGACATTGGAAAAAAAAAAGAGTAGTTCCAGCAGTGAAAAAATAAAATTCTATATTTCACACGTATGACATACCACTTTTATTTCATTGATAAAATCCACTATTTCACTGCTAAGCATAAAATATATCTATTTTTTATCACATAACTTGCGGCTTGGGAGTGTAATAAAGCTATGCTATATTTATCATATTTCACTAGTGAAATAACAATGCACATGAAGTTCGAATCATCGTTAGGTCTTTTCCATTCAGCTCGGAGTACATCTGAATTGTCTCGTCCATTTCTGCAGCCGTTAAAATACTGGTTGTTCGGCATTGTACGAACAAGACAGAGTCAACATAGGCGTCATCATGTAAACAAACGACGTCATCGTATAACAACGTTATATATATAGGCAGCTACACTAAATAAAGTTTGCCTTTGAGGCTTTTTAGGAGTTATGTAATAAATAGAATCTCACATTCGTGTCTATTTAATATTGAATTTATTAAACTCGCATCAGATAATTTTATCCAACTCGTTTAATAAATTCAGTATCAAACAGGCACTATTTACATTTTTAATGATTTTAACCAAATAATCATTCAAGATGACCTTGATGAAGTAACAAATTATTATGTCATGACAGCATCACAGTTTGTTATTTTTGCGTTTGAAGTAAGTTATTACTATTAAGCATTTATGAATTTTCTTTCACAGAAATCCTGATCTTTCACCCATAGAATGTAATTACAATATGCAAAAACAAATTGCATTGACCTTTTCGAATAATTATTAATATTATTAATAGTGATTTTCAAATGCAAGTTTTGTAGAAAAACTTAGGGGAAGCTGCACGTTTAAAACCTTAACAGCTATGTGTCCCTTTTATGTTAAATATAATTTACATTTTGAGTTTCTCATTTTTTTCTATCGGTAAACTCTTGAACAATTCAAAAAAATCAGTAAAATGTACATTTATTCGAAGAATAGTTATTTGCAAAAAAAAGTATAGGCATCAATCCAATTATGAATGATTGAATCAAACCTTAATAATTAAATTATGATACTAAAGAAAAAAATAAACTAAAATCATAATGCACGCCATACATTTAAAACACAATTACGGTACTTGTGTATTAATTTAATAACTTTATTCTATCAAATCTCACAGCTCCGTCAACTCCATCAACACCAGGAAGTGTAAGTCCCTGTCGGCCTGAGGCCACAACCACTGGAAGAAGCAGTAAAGGTAATCATAATAGTAAATAAAAACATTGATTTGAGTTAGTAAGTAAATAAGCAAGTAATTTAATTATAGTGGACACAGTCAAATCAATCTTCCTTGAGGCCCTTTTAATAACCTTTTTATGCCCCCCGCAACAAAGTGCATCCGTCCGTGCAAAAAGATGTTGTCCACATTATTAACTTGGGTAATTCTCCAAACATGGTCATATTGTATATGGGCACAATGTCTCTGCCAAGTTTGATTTTCGGCCTTATTGCCCCAGTACTTCCAGAGTTATGTCCCTTGGAATTGTAAAATTTCATGAAATAAATGCATCTGTGTCCCATGGACAAATTTCTAGTTTCAAATGTAAAACAAGTGAAAGTAAGTTATCAGATAGAGACATACTTATATATATATATATGAACAATTTGAACATGTTACTTTTATAATGAAACATTGTCCAAAATCAAGCGGCATAAAACATAAATATGATTTGTTTGCATTTATAAACAAGATAAAGTTGTATGGTGTAGTATACATCACAGCTGGTTTTATCCCATGTACAATATTTAACACGACCTCCGCAGTCTTTCATAATACATAAAGAAGAGAGCTGTTCCATTAATTCCCCGCATATATTTCATCCGTTGGAAGCGCCACATTACATGACGTCACTTGGTTAATATACGTCACGAAGACAAACTCAACAGTAATTTTAATGAAATGTTAATTACAACAAACTTGCCATGCTCTCAAACCATGCACACACCCGAAATAAACCCATCATATGCATCAGTGCATATAACATTAATATAAGCATCTTGAACAAGCTGAGAACGTTTGACGTCATACAGCGCAAGCTATATGACGTACGCAATGACTAATTGTTTGTCACGTGACTACTAGTGTATTGAAACGCAGAACTTTGCATACGGGGGCGCCCAATGGAACAGCCTGTAAACATAGCAGCCTGATTACCTTGACCTCCGAGATAATATATAGTGTCCCAACAATAGCGTAAACAATGGGGTTATTGTTGTGTTAGAATCAAAATAATAAATACATACCTGTGTTTTATCGGTGAATAAACTACAGTTAGTCGTTCGGATGCCAGTAATTAAATCACTCGTGCTAACGCACTTGTGATTTAATTACTGGTGTCCGAACGACTAATGATTTAATTACTGGCATCTGAACGACTAACTGTATTTTATTCACCGATAAAACACAGGTACATATTTCTTATTTCTTAAACAAACTTACCGTAACTCTGCATTTAGATTTTATTTATATTTTTTACCCATTTCAAGCAATTGTTGGAAAAATATTCAATGATGCGCATCATTGAAGTGAGATATCATATGATATTTAATTTATATAGAGTGGGATATTCCATACCTTTATTTCTTTATTTCCTCCAGATTAGGAGATTATCTTGAATGCATTTGGCAGTACTTAACATGTATACCTCTTTGTAAAATAGCAGTTTACCTCAACATGTGTTTTAGGATTTATATTGTGTGGGAGTTTGTTATATTGCCATGAAATTTGTATTATTTCACCAATGTGCACTATTGCCAATATTATTTTTATTTCTTTTTCAGATCGACAGTTCAGATCAAAAAAGAGAACTTTGGTTAGTCCAATGGTTAGTCAGACAACAGCACCTTTAGTCCTTTCAGAGCGACTTTTGTCGCTAGACTGTGATCGGCTTGAGTTAGAAATTAAGCGCTTGAAAGCAGATACTGAAAAAATCAATGCAGAGAGAAATTTGATTTTAGCAAAAACTGAATATTACAACAAAAAAATGTTGTTTGAATTTTCTTCAGGTTCTTCTGTTATAGATGCTTTTGGTTTAACTCATTTAAATTAAATCATAAATATCCATAACAGAATATAGTACATATATATGACCAAATAATACAATATGTGTGGTTCCAGTAATTTCCGTTTTAGAGAGGCTTTCAGGTCTGTACGATCATCAATACACTGTAGAAAAGCATCCTTTATCTTTAATATTGTAGATCTATATAATATTTTTTTTCTTTTTTCTCAAACATTTTCGATACTATAACACTTAGAGATACCAAACTTGATATGTGAATACATCTTGGGATAGCGGTGTGTCGCGTACCAAAATAAGGTAATTTGTGACCTTGACCTGTGACCTCTGTCATAGAAAATACATAGAAAATGCTTGTCTGGACCGTATTTTCAATACTATAACACTTAGAGATACCAAACTTGGTATGTGGATACATCTTGGGATAGCGGTGTGTCGCGTACCAAAATAAGGTCACTGTGACCTCTGTAATAGAAAATGCTTGTCTGGACCGTATTTTCAATACTATAACACTTAGAGATACCAAACTTGGTTTGTGAATACATCTTGAGATAGCGGTGTGTCGCATACCAAAATAAGGTCATTGTGACCTTGACCTGTGACCTCTATCATAGAAAATGCTTGTCTGGACCGTATTTTCAATATTATAACACTTAGAGATACCAAACTTGATACGTGAATACAAGTTGAGATAGCGATGTGTCACGTACCGAAATAAGGTCACCTTGACCTTGACATGTGACCTCTGTCATAGAAAATGCTTGTCCGGGCCATATTTTCAATACTATAACACTTAGAGATACCAAACTTGGTATGTGGATACATCTTGGGATAGCAATGTGTCGCGTACCAAAATAAGGTCACTGTGACCTTCACCTGTGACCTCTGTAATAGAAAATGCTTGTCTGGACCGTATTTTCAATACTATAACTTTTAGAGATACCAAACTTGGTATGTGAATACATCTTGGGATAGCGGTGTCGCGTACCATAATAAGATCATTGTGACCTTGACCTTGATCTTTGACCTCCATCATAGGAAATGTCTGGAAAATGCATGTCTGGGCTGGTGGGGGACTATTGATTGCCCTGCAATTCTTGATGCTCTTGTTTTAATTTTAACGAGCGTTTTGGCGAGTTAAAAATAATTCGTAACGAGTTTCATAAATCTAATATGAAATGGGAACGAGTTTAAGATCCTTTTTATCACATAACATTGCAATCAAATTAGTAAAAATTAATTCAGATGGACATAGAACCGTAACGTCGCGTCTCACACGTAACGTTGCATAATAAAGAGTTTGTGTTTTACCTCTTTGCCAAATAGCAGTTTACGTCAACTTTTTAACAAACTAAACAAAATGTTTTATATAACGTGCATAATTTTTATAAGCTGTCACAAATAATAAGTTTATGACTCAGATCTGGGTAATTTGTAAATAATAAAACAGTTTCAGTTAATGAACTTGCGTAGTGTTACAGGTTTAACTCAACCAATCAAAATCGTTCCAGGTTGTATTACAGGTGTGTCATACAATAGAATATTAATGGGTGTTCGACACTGCTAACTAGGGACGTTATGTGATAAATACTGGTAATGTAAATGCAGTAATAGAAAAAGAGGTAAATTAGTATGTTGATGACTAAATTTGACTAGTTTTAATTTTGAAATTCCTATATTTGTTTTTGGGGGAAAATCCTATAACCGAAACCACACATGTTATATTACTTGGGTTAAATGATCTAGCCATAGTATACCAGAGCTTATAAACCTTTATTTTACATTTAGTCCTGATAGTAGTACATGTATAGTAATGTAATTACCAAAGTACTAATATACATTTTGGGTTGATAGCATGGTGTTTAAAACCATTTTTCAGCACATGTTAGGCTATGCCATACGGTCTATTTGTTTTTGGCTCAGACAAAGTATGTATTTGTGATATGCTGACGCATAGCTCTACCTTCTACACGAGCTCCAGCAATATGATCAATTCTTGGATCAAATGCTGGTACAACTCTGGGCACATCAACAATGTCGTGCCTGTCAATGCCAATGTTGTGTAGAACACTGCAGGACACAACATACTTTCCAGCTCGAGTAGGCTTTGCCCTTATTTTTTTCTCCATTATCTGGAATCTCTGTTTTAGTATACCAAATGTCTGTTCTATGAGGACTCTGGTCCTACACAGTCGCCGGTTGAACCTGTTTTCAGCTGCATTTGCTGGTTGTAGGTAGGGTGTCATTAAGTACCTGGTCGTCGGATAACCACTGTCACCCAAGAGAATTCCTTGATAAGTCCCTGGTATGAAGAAAAATATGCAACTTACCTATACAATAATTCAAAGAACACTTATCGGTTATACATTTAAGTAAGTTGTAGTTTTAAAGTTAGTACCTACATCAGGATAGCTCTATTTTGTTGATTTGTTAAACTACATTTTTTTCTGTATATATGCTTGCACTGGTGTCTTATATGAAAGCCATGTTTAATCGATTAATGATCAATCATCGGTTGGTTGAAAATTCTGATGATCGATCATGAATTTTCAACCGATTCCGAACACTAGACGTGTTCTGATTCTTATTATTAGTACTTTATAATATTGTATTAAGATATTAATGAGTGATTTTGAATTACAAATATTTAATTTTCAACATAGGTCACAAAGGAGAAGTTTTGTTTTGTAAAACTGTTTTTACCATTTTCAAACTTCAACTTTAGATATGAGTTTCTCCAGCATCGTGCATCGTGCATCCTTCCTGGCCAGCGTCCCTGTACATATCTCAACTTGTAGTCGACATCACATACTGCCTGAAATATGTGAATAACTATAATTGCGCCTATCTCTCAATAACACTAGCGTTGCTTTATAAACCTAGGATAATCATCCAAAGCTTCACTTGTATTTGTAAGTGCTATTTTTAATAGCAGATATACTGAAAAGACAAGACCTTATGCACGACTAATTGAATGTTAATTTTTACAATTGTGAAGTATTTAAAAACAAACATTGGCATCACATGGGGATCTTATTTTTCACTTCTTATTTGTGATCCAATGTATCACAGTATCTACCATTTAATTAAAACCGCATATTTCATTTAAAATATGATGAGGTACATGGTTAAACTTAAAGGGAATGTAGCAACACAGCCAAACAATCTTTATTATTTACAGTTCTGAAACTTGAAAAGGGGTGAAAGAATATCTGAAAATTGGACTATAAACAAAGAAGATATGATCATTTGAAGGTCCTGTTGAAACGGATATGAAAGCCGCAATTTTGAAAACTATGACATCACAGTTCTAAATGGCCATATATGGAATATTTATGAATACGAAAAATTACCGATTTATAGGGAATAAATGACGGCAACTGTATGAAAAATATGCATACTTAATGGCAATAATGATTTATATGACCAGTAAAGTATTTTGCATTCATTTGCAGTGATTTGCTTAGCTTTAAATGCTACTGATCCATATTCCTTATTTCCATATATAGTAATTTTGAACTATGACATCATAGTTCTCAAAATGGAGTCTCCCACAAACGTTTTAAACAACCTTCAAATGGTCTTATCTTTCTTGTCTATCATCCGATTTTGATCATTCTTTCATATTTTTCCAAGTTTTTTCAGAACTCTTAATAACAGAGCTTGTTTGGCTGTGTCGCTACATTCCCTTTAATTAAATAACTGTACTGCGTTCAAAGTTTATATGAAAAACGCAAAAATAATTGATAATAACCTTGTCATGATAATGAAATAGTGAACCATTTTCCCCGCGCAGTATCGTTTAAAAACGATGCCCAGCATATCGCTGCTAATTATGTTAATTGTATTGCTCATGACCTCTGCCACACCGCATATGAAAACGTGGCTCCATCCTAAATGATGCAGTGTCTACTATAGAATTTGCAGCAACTCGGCAGTTCTGCAGGTTTTAGGCCCACTTTCCATATTTTTTATCTTGATGTAAATGGAGGATGAGCCTGGTACGTTCATTCCTGTTAGGTGCCATATAACCTTTCATTTGTTGGTGCGCCTTAAAACCCAATTCAGTTCAATTCAGTTCATGACCTCTGCCTAATTGGTCAGATCATTAGGGCTAGTTTAGAGACTAAGGACATGAAAATGAAATACAGTCGGATAGCTAAATTCGTATTTGGATTGATGCCATAATTTTGTCAGTCAAATAAAAGATTAAAGATTTTAAAAAACAGTCGATTGTAGATTTAAGAAATGTGCGTCTTCTTGATATCATAAATATGCAAACTTTAGAATCAAGCATTGGTTACTTTTTTACTTACTTGCACATTCAGCGTAGCACCCTTTCTCCCCATGTAGTCTTCTGTACGATCATTAGCTTTCGGCTTTCTGATGGACACGTGGGTTCCGTCAAGGCAACCAATTACGTTTGGAAAGCCTGAAATCAGTATTGATGCTGATGAATACATGTAGGATCTTAATATGTGCATTTAAATTCAATGATTCAAGGACCGCAGTGGAAATAAACTTTCGAGCTTTATGTAAAAAGGGTTACAAGATCCAATGTAAATTAATTATTTGATCAGGCTTATTTCTGTTTTTAGCTCTACTGATCAAAGATCAGCAGAGCTTATGCCGTGGTGCGTCGTCCGTCCATCCGTCCTTCTGTCCGTAAACTTTTTTTGTAGCGACTACTCATCTGAAACTACTGGATGGATGTTCATGAAACCTAACACGGCTATAAAAAAAAAGATTTTTATAAAACAAGTTTGTAGCGACTACTTCTTGAAAACTATAAGTGATATTGATATGGGACTTTCCCTAAAATGATCATCATGACATGATGTGGTTCTTGTTGAAATTTATTTTGATTCAACATTAAACATGGCTGCCATCGGCCATCTTTGTTTACATAGTTACATAGTAAAAAGTTGTAGCGGCGACTACTCCTCTGAAACTACTTGACAGATTTTCATGAAACTTTACAGTAATGCTGATCTAGCTATCAAAACTTATCAGTAGAGCTTCAAGGTCATTGACCTCTTGTTTATACAATGGAGTAAATGAATATTATATTATTTTCAATATCAGTGATAACACATTTTAAAAACTAAATTGAAACTAAAATGCATGACTATAACTTCTGTGATATAGCATTAATAAAGCTGTTGTTGATAATGTGATAGAATTTCTGTGATAATTGATAATAGTCGGATTTTTAATTATATAATATGTTTATCTGTTATTTATTTTCTCATCTTACCAATTGTTTGTTATAACTTGAATATGAATATTTTACCTGAATAAAATTGAAATGAATTGATTTGAAACTGAATACGTATTTTTTTGTTCATTCTTCCGGGTCTCCGACTCAACACCCTGAACAATTGATGATTCTGACATGATTTACAAATTGCATATTTATTACACTACTGTATTTCATATTATTATATTTATGTCATAACAAGATAACACTCCCCTTCTGCAAATAAATACAATGAGTTGACTTTGTTTATTATGCATTTTACTTCAAATTAAGAATTATTTCACAATTTTCGGCATTTATTCAGTTTAAATGCCGGTATTGCAAATTCGATGAAGCGATTAGCGCTTTATGGTAAATTTCTTATTTCCTAACGGTGTTTGAAACCGCATAAAGACTGAAAATTTGCGAATCATCGCTTATATTTACATTATTTTCCCATCACTATAGTACCAACAATAATGTGCCTTGGGAGGTTGATAATGATAAAAAAAAAGCATAAGAAGCAACTTCCATCAATGTATTATAGCCATTTTCTAGTGTGACATTTGATGCATGAGCAACAGTTTTGCCTTCGTTTTGAGATACATAGGATGAACATAAAGTAGCTTGAAAAGTTATTTTTTTCTCGAAATTATACTCTCTTTTTTCAAGATAAAGTGAATGTAAATATTCAGATTATATGTGTTATTATGATTGTCTCTCCCAACGAAGTGGAGGAGTCTGTCTGTCATCAATGTTGTCATCGCTAATCTTTCTAAACGACTTGTTGGATTTCGACGAAACTTGGCAGGAAGCATCGGTATGATCAGTTTTAGCTCTACTGATCAGAGATCAGCAGAGCTTATGCCGTGGTGCGGCGTCCGTCGTCCGTACGTCCGTCTGTCTGTCCGTCCTAATTGATCCTAGCAAAACTTGGCAAAACTTCAGGTCGGCCGGAAATTCAAGATGGCAGCCAAGGTTAAAAATAGATTTTCAAAAAACAAGTTTGTAGCGACTACTTTTTGAAAACTATAAGTGATATTGATATGGGACTTTTTCTAAAATAATCAGTATGACATGATGTTGATCCTTGTCAAAAATTATTTTGATTTGACGTTAAACATAGATTACATAGAGTTATATAATGAAAACTTGCAGCGACTACTCCTATGAAACTACTTGACGGATTTTCATGAAACTTCACAGGAATGCTGATGTAGCTATCCAAAACCTATCAATAGAGCTTCAAGGTGACCTCTTGTTGTTTTTTTGATGGAGTTATGGACCTTGGACATTTTACTTTAAAAATTACTTCTCTTTCCAAACCACTTGTTGAAAGTCTTGGCAGGAAGCATTGGTAGGATGTCTACTTGTGCATATCACGTTTTTGTTTTTTTTTCAATGTTTTTTACAGAGTTATAGCCCTTTGACATTGAACTGGGGCGTCAACAAATTTTAAGTTAAAATGTTCCTCTTAAACGTCCTGTTGGATTTCGATGAAACTTGGAACAAGTTGTTCATATCATTTAAATAATGTGTTTTTTGATCATACAAGTGCCTAAATAAAACATTTTGTGAATTATTAAGAGTTATAGCCCTTTGACATTGAACTGGGGCGTCAACAATTTTTAAGTTAAAATGTTCTTCTTAAACGTCCTGTTGGATTTCGATGAAACTTGGAACAAGTTGTTCATATCATTTAAATAATGTGTTCTTTGATCATACAAGTGCCTAAATAAAACATTTTGTGAATTATTAAGAGTTATAGCCCTTTGACATTGAACTGGGGCGTCAACAAATTTTAAGTTAAAATGTTCCTCTTAAACGTCCTGTTGGATTTCGATGAAACTTGGAACAAGTTGTTCATATCATTTAAATAATGTGTTCTTTGATCATACAAGTGCCTAAATAAAAAAAATTGTGAATTATTAAGGATTTATTTAACAACAACAAACCGAGTCGTCAACAGACCAAACTTATTAACTTCAGTTACAATAATTTAATCGGACGGCATATAAGCCATAGCTAGCACTGTCGGTTAATTTAACCTAATTTCGCGTTACTAGCTTTTCACGATGTTCGGCTAAAGGTGTTGCATTTGGACTGGTATGTGAGATTTTGCAGCGTTGGATGGGTCGGGAAAATGCGGGATACGCGACGACCGCTTTTATGGGTCGTCCGTATTTATACTTAATGGGCTTGTGGAGAAAATGCGGGATACGCATACTGCCCTGCTTTTTGCCTGGCATGGTACCGTATTTATACTTTATTGCGCATGTGTGTGCGTGTTTTGTCTGTATGTGTGTATGTGTTGAATGTGTTGCAAGCAGGATATGATGACCTGCGTTAAATGTGATCGTTTGAATATCCGATTTCGACATAAGCTGGTGAAGATAAAGTTACAAATAAAGACACGCATACAAATAAAAGATTGATTAATATAGAGACTCTGTAGCTTTTAGGAAACGGACGTATCTCTTGTTATTTTTTTATCCAAGTGATTCAGAAATGCATTCCGTCTGTTCGCACATCCTATTTGTGTCCGCTCTTTAACTCTTTCATTCATGGAGGGCAAATAACTTCGCACAAGCAAAAGAAGATATTTCAATTAATAGCGGTGCCAAACATGGAAACATTTGGACAAAAATATTTGACCAGCAAAAAAAACACCGTTATCCATGCTCAATTTATTTGACCAAAACATTATATAGGGTAAAACGTAATTTTTGAGCGGTAACCATTTTTTTTTCTCGAATAATTGGAGAGGGCGGGGACAGAAGCATACATTGTGATGTGTGGGCGCCCACCTCACCCCGTGGCTCCCAGCTCCTACGCCTACGATCATCTGTGTTGGAAGTTGTAGAGGCCTCGAAAGAGGATAATGTATAGTGCATAATGCATACTTATCTTTCACAGTTATAGTTTTAGGTGGTAATATCTGGTTATAATTTATCATTGATGTTGTTTTAATCCACGAGCCCATGGATTGTTGATTTAAATTTTAAATCGTGAAGTCCAACTATAACAGTTTTAACTTATCCTTAAAGAGCCCCATACCATATTGAAATAGACTATAGAATGACATACGGACTCATCTCCCTTTACCGTTACGGTAAATGCTATACTGCATGAACTCTTTATTTGGTCGTAGTAACATTAACTCTGCTTAGCACGTTGTTAAATTAAGAGCTCTCTGATAAAGAAATTAAATGCATACGTCAAAGTTTGGTGTCAAGACAGAGAAACGGTTTGTATTTACATTTTACAGACGTACTTGAAGATACTTTACCTGCAATGCTGCCGAACCGCTGTTTCATCTCTATAGCTTCTTGGCCTTTTGGAAAGAAAATAAATCTTCTCGTCATGCCTTCTGACGACAGCAAGTCGCTCATAACACGACAACATCTGTTCACTGTTGACTGCGAAAGGTTTAAACTGTCCGCAACAGTCAGCTGCATGTCGCCCGTGGCCACATACCGCAAAAATGCACAAACAACCATCACTGGGGGAACAGGGAGGGAGCGTTCAGTTGTACGCCGCACGTTTTCGTCTACCATATTAACAATAAACACGATTGTGTCCCTACGAAATCGATACCTTTTAAAAAGTTCAACCTCATTCAAATACTCTAATGGGTTTTCCCTATCTAAAAATACCCTGGGTCTTGGTAGACGCCTATTTATGATCTGCTGTACAGTTTGTCTGTGAACAACGGCCATTTTGTTTCCTGCAAACTCAGAGCTTGAGACTGCTTGATAGTAGACTCAAGATTTAGAACTCAGACTCAAGTTTTGAGTCTGAGAATCCGACTCAGATTTTTGATGAATAAACTGGAGTTCATTTTTTTGAGTCTGAGTTTGAATCTCAGATTTGAGTCTGATTCTTAGACTCAAACATATTGATGAATTTTAGTCCTGGTTAACTCCGGACATATCTGACAGTGAATACTTTCCTACAGATATAGGCTATACTCCATTCAGACAAGACAGACAGACAGGCACGAACGGAGGTGGTGTTTTTATCCTCGTTAAAAATACTATAATCGCTACAGAACAGAAGCATTTGAAAACTGATTTCGAAATTTTATGAGTAAAAATTGAACTCGCAGATACTCAATCATTACACATTTGTGCATATTATAAACCAAAGGAAAATGACGAATACAGCGCTTCTGAACTTTCAAAATCATTAGAACTAGTAAGCAAGACCAAAAGCAAGATCTGGGTTTTTGGAGACTTCAATTACCCCAAACTGTATTGGGAAAATGATGCACCACTTATGTAAACAGCTGCAGATTCACAAAACTCTACGAAGAATTCATCGAATTAATGAATGATTATAACTTAATCCAAATGGTAATAGAACCCATCAGACAGGACAGTATTCTTGATTTGTTTCTCACAAACAATCACACCTTAGTCAATGATATCACAGTTTCCCGCGGCCTAGCAGACCACGATATTGTAAAATGCATTATTGACGTTAAGCCGAGACCTTATAGACAGAAACCAAGACGGATAGAGCTCTACAGCAAAGCTGACTGGGATGGCTTTAGGCAATATATGGAGGAAGCTCAGCAATCCTTCCTAACCAACCAAAATGACAAATCGGTCGAGAATCTCTGGAGTTCAAACAATATATAAAATCAGCCATTTCCAAGTTTGTCCCCACTAAGACTATAGGTACTAAACCAAACTTACCTTGGATCACTCAAGATATAAAAAGACACATAAGAAAAAGAGACAGCTTATATCAAAAAAAGAAAACTTCAAAGAAGCTAAAAGACAAAAACAAACTTACAAATATTAAAAACACAGTCAAACATAAGATCAAAAAAGCATACAACAACTACCTCCAAGACATTTTAGGGATAAACTCCAACACGGATGATAACACTAATAAGTCCACCTTTCTAGAAAAAAACTATATTCTCTACTGAAGAATTCAAAACAGGACTCACGAGGAATCGCCCCACTTAAGAAAAACGGTAATATTTTCACTAACAACAAGGACAAGGACAAGGCCAATATTCTTAATTCCCAGTTCCAGTCCGTATTCTCCCCAACTGTACCCCTTGATTTGAGCAAGCTATGCCAAAAAGTAGTCTCCGATCAATCCGACAATGGGAAAATTGACCCAAAAACAATTCCAAATGAAGACAAATGGAAATTCCCGAATATGCCCGACATCACTATCTCCACAAATGGTATACTGAAATTACTTGCTAACCTTAATGCATCTAAGGCAGCTGGCCCAGATGCCATCAAGCCAATTATTTTAAAAGAACTGAGATGTGAAATAGCGCCAATATTACAGGTCATTCTCCAACTGTCCTTGGATCAAGGCACTATCCCATCTTAGTGGTCAAAGGCAATGGTATGTCCCTTATTCAAAAAGGGAAACAAGGGCTGTGCTGCCAACTATAGACCCATATCATTGACATGTAATCTTTGTAAACTTATGGAACACATAGTTGCTTCCAATATATCTAAGCATCTCAAAGATCAAAACATACTCTATGACCTCCAGCACGGTTTCCGTGATCGTCGATTCTGCGAAACCCAACTTGTGAAGTTGATCGAAGACCTTGTCAAGAAACTCTCGCAAGGAAAGCAGACTGACCTCATATTACTAAATTTCAGTAAAGCGTTTGATAAGGTGACACACTTGAAGTTACCGCACAAACTACTTATGCATGGAGTCAAGGGAAAGGCACTCGACTGGGTTAGAGCTTTTTTAATTGGAAGGACGCGGACGGTCATTATTGATGGGGAATCCTCCACAGAAGTCCCCGTGACATCTGGGGTGCCCCAGGGATCTGTATTAGGACCTCTCCTATTCCTTCGCTATATAAATGACCTTCCTGAAAATATCAAATCCCAGGTCCGTCTGTTTGCTGACAGCCGTCTATATTACCATCTCTAACCCAGAAGATGGCGTCACTCTCCAAAGGGACCTTGACACATTACCAGTTTGGGAGAAAAAGTGGGATATGGAATTCAACCCTGACAAATGTCAAGTCATGCACATCACAAGGTCCAGAAACCCTATTCCAACCAAATACTCCCTCCATGGTCAAACCCTTGAAGCGTTGATCACGCGAAATATCTCGGCGTCACGCTGTCCTCAAATATGAGTTTCAACCACCATATTGATAAAGTCTCCACCATGGCTAATAAAACTCTAGGGTTTCTGAAAAGAAATATAAAGGTCAAACACCAAGGCGTACGCGAATCAGCCTATAAAACCTTAATAAGACCCCAGCTAGAGAACGCCTCAACAGCCTGGAGCCCATACACACAGACTAACATAAACAAGCTCGAGATGGTCCAACGAAGAGCCGCTCGCTGGACACTAAACAATTTCTCTCCATATGATAGTGTTACTGAAATTCAAAAATCACTAGGTTGGAGAGCCCTCGAGCAGAGACGAGCTGACACAAGGCTAATCATGTTTTTCAAAATCTACCATGGCTTAGTTGCAGTTAATGTCTCATCATACTTCAAGAAACCCCTCAGACCGACACGACACAGCCATCCTCTCTCGTACTGCCAAATCCACACCAAGTTTAACTTTTACAAGTATTCTTTCTTCCCACTGGCTGTAGTTCAATGGAACCGGCTTCCATCCAGCGTGGTCATGCTGCCAACCTTAGACAAATACAAGGTGGCGGTAAGATCTCTAGAACACCCCATGCCGTAGACATCAAACACTGTTTTTAACCCTTTACCTTATTTCACACTACTTAACATGATAATTTCTATTATCTTTTACTCCAACACTTGTCCTTTACTTTCACACTTTTACTTTTATCTCACTTACATGCACTGACACGCACCTGCATATAATCCTCGAGAGGGGCAGTATATGAAGATAGATAGAAGATACATATATATGTCGAATATTACTTGTTCTGTTTGTAACCATACGAGTTAACAATGCTTTAAACCTTGCTTTAACCCCCAGCGGCCTTTTTGCCAATGATCGCTCCAAGACGAAAACCCCGATATTCAACCCTTTTGTGTTTGCTTCTAAGTTTCCTTGTAATGGTTTTCGTTTGGATTTGTGTTTGTTTGGTTAACTGTGTTTTATGAATGTTACACTTCCTGCAGAATTCAGACTGTAAAACAGTTCTAAAGAGGTCTTATACTATTTTAAGTAAATTAGGGTAATGATAATGACATTTTATATCATATTAAGCCGAATGTCTGACTTAAATCGAACTAAATACTATTACTCTTTTCATGGCGTTTTATAGAAAGTTATTTGCATGTTTTGAGATATAAACAGGCATGTGTAATGTCATCGGTGGTTGTCATGCAATGTTCAGCTATTACACGGAAGCATTTCCTTATTGGTCTGACGTGTACTTCCTCGTGTACTTCCACGTCAGATCAATCAGGAAGTATTTCCGGGTCTTAGGATGCTAAAATAGTCCCATTTAAAATTCAATCCAGTTTCTAACTTGCATGTGTTTTTCCAAGATTAGTTTTTATTTCACTGTTAAAACAAACCTGGTGTTAACGCATTATGTCTGTTTTGGGTCAAAATATTAAGTCGATGTGTAATACAGTTCGCAAGATATTCTTGTTATATAGCGAACACCTTCTCCACGATAGAAGTTCATATTATTCACAGGTTAGATTTGTTTGATAAATTAATTTCACCTATTTTAAATTACAGTAGCAAGGTGTTTTTTCCAAGGAAGTGTTATTGAAAAGGGTCACATGCTTATGTGTAAGAAGATTCTAGGGGTCAAGAAAACAAAACAAAATTATTAAATATATATGGTGAACTTGAATCTTTTTTTTTGACACGTCGACATTGTAACATTATTAAATACTGGTTCAAACTTCTACATACTGATTTGTTTTCTAGAATTGTTTATGACATGCTTTTATTAGATTTTATTCGAAATACTACCGAACAAACTAAGTTGGGTAACACTACTACGAAGGACGTATTGGCATCCCTTGGTTGTTATGAAGGCTGTGTTAACCAAGGTGTTGGTGAACCTAAATTATTCTTATTTGTTGCGAAACAGAGAATTCATGACCAGTTTTTACAAAACTGGCATAATAGACTTGCAAATTCTAGTCGTGGACTATTTTATGGAAATATCTATGAATTTTGTCTTTAACCATACTTAGAAAAACTACGTATTTTTAATTAGTTAATGTGTTTGCACATTTCAGAGTATCGTCCCATAGATTAGAGGTGGAAACTGGCAGGTGGTCAAGACCAATTAGTACTCCTTTTCACGAAAGGAAGTGTAAAATAGGTTATATTCCAGAAGATGAATATCATTTCATTCAAGCATTAAGTTTATATAAGGAACTAAGGGTGTTATATATTCATGCTTTATTTCTGGAAAATACCAAATATGTTTAAGCTTGATGAATTGTTAAGAAGTCAAACATGTCAGTTTAAACAAATTGGGTATATGCTTTTTTGTAAGTACTGTATGAGTATATTTGTGTATGAGTATACATGTATGTAAGTATGCATATAAGGCTTTAAGTGTGTGTATGTTTAAACATGCATTCACATGAATGCTTTTGAGTAAAAACATTAAGTAGATGTTTTGGTAAAGGTCGCAATATATTTATACTATATAGTGAACATCTTCTCCACGATAGAAGTTCATATTATTATTCATTGAAATAATGCATACCAGGCTATTGTAATGCGTATATCAGTTTTATATTCTCTTAAAATATCACAGCCTGTCATTATTATTGTATTATCATGTCTGTACCTCACGTGCAGATCGCTATTAGATTTGAAATAAATCATTTAAACAACAACATAATATTTTACTACACCTAACCGATATTTAACTTTGGAAGGTAAAAGCAAAATACCATATCACATGTATTTATTAGGTCGGATGACGCGACAAGGCCGTTATTTATAACATATATCACTCTGCAATCATCCGGAATAACCCCCAAATGTCGTCTTGAAAAATGCCCCCAAACGACATAAAATTATAACAATTGCACTTTGCCTGACAGAAACATTTCCGTTATTTTCCTTAATTTTCAAAATGTACGTTAATGGACACTTTGCTACTGTGCATCAGGATTAATAACATATCCAACACGATGTATTGAAATACTGCTGGCTGGTTAGTAAAGAGGTATACATTTCCCATCAATATCTCCGATGTCATTTCCGTTAACCGTTAAGAGAAAACACACAACAAAGATTGCGCTATTTTAAAGTAATGCTACATTCCAACAAAGAATTTAAATTGATAAAAACATTATGAAGCTGCATATTTTCTTCGACTGATGTTAAAAGATGGGCAATGTAAGTTATTTGATTTCTTTTTTGTTCTATGTTCAGTCTCTCGAAAGCTTAAGTATTGTATACATAAACTTATAGCGAGATCAAAAGCTGGTGTTTGAGACCTGAAAAACCTCGAAACCGCTGGCCTATGACACTTGGTATCGAAGTTGCAACTTCCAGATATTGATCTGGCACAACATAATCCCGCTGGCCTATGACCCCTGATATCGAAGTTCCACCTTCCAGATATTGATCTGGCACAACACAATCCCGCTGGCCTATGATCCTTGGTATCGAAGTTCCACCTTCCAGATATTGATCTGGCACAACACAATCCCGCTGGCCTATGACCCTTGATATCGAAGTTCCGCCTTCCAGATATTGATCTGGCACAAGATAATCCCTCTGGCCTATGACCCTTGATATCGAAGTTGCGCCTTCCAGATATTGATCTGGCACAATATAAACCCGCTGGCCTATGACCCTTGATATCGAAGTTCCGCCTTCCAGATATTGATCTGGCACGAGATAAACCCACTGACCTATGACCCTAGATATCGAAATTCCGCCTTCCAGATATTGATCTGGCACAATATAAACCCGCTGGCCTGTGACCCTTGATATCGAAGTTCCCCATTCCAGATATTGATCTGGCACAATATAAACCCGCTGACCTATGAACCTTGATATCGAAGTTCCACCTTCCAGATATAGACCTGGCACAAGATAAACCCGTTGGAAATATTTAATTTCTTAAATAATATATAGCATTGAAACTACCGTTTTTGGTTTGTAGTCCAATGAGTACGAACTATGCACCTCCTTTTGCATATGTGTGTGAGCGCGCGTGCGTGCGTGCTTATGTGCTTGTGTGCGTGTTGCTATGAAAACTATTTCATTTTGAGTATTTCACCAGATACTCTGCAGATGTCATCGAAGCCGTCTCTAGATGATGAATGTTGAACAGACACCAGCTTTTCTACTGTAATTAATCATATTTCTCCTAAAGAACTTCAACTAAACACAGATAATATTTCTGATTATGTCGCTTCATTTCTCGAGTTGCATCTATTGATTGGAAACTGAGAAAGATTAAGCAAAATTTATGGCACGAGAAGTAGGCATAAAAGTCGAACAGTCGACGTTTAATGTTTGTCATCAATCTTGTCTTGTCTTGTCATCAATCTTGTATTGTCTTGTCTTGTCATCAATCTTGTCTGGTCTTGTCATCAATCTTGTATTGTCTTGTCTTGTCATCAATCTTGTCTGGTCTTGTCATCAATCTTGTATTGTCTTGTCTTGTCATCAATCTTGTCTGGTCTTGTCATCAATCTTGTATTGTCTTGTCTTGTCATCAATCTTGTCTTGTCTTGTCTTGTCTTGTCATCAATCTTGTCTTGTCTTGTCTTGTCATCAATCTTGTCTGGTCTTGTCTTGTCATCAATCTTGTCTTGTCTTGTCTTGTCATCAATCTTGTCTGGTCTTGTCATCAATCTTGTCTTGTCTTGTCTTGTCATCAATCTTGTCTGGTCTTGTCATCAATCTTGTATTGTCTTGTCTTGTCATCAATCTTGTCTTGTCTTGTCTTGTCTTGTCAATCTGGTCTTGTCTTGTCTTGTCTTGTCAATCTTGTCAATCTTGTCTTGTCTTGTCTTGTCATCAATCTTGTCTTGTCTTGTCATCAATCTTGTCTTGTCGTGCCTTCAGTAGTTTATTCTCTTGATGCTCTGCCTTCTGTCATTTTTTTGAGTACTTGCTTTGCGGCGTTCTAGGCTCCTGTTTCGTTATATATTTGTGTATATGATCATCTATGTGTTATAATTATATTGCATATTAAAGCTGCCCAGTTTGTTAGAGCATTTTGCTTGGTGGGATTTCTGTATTTACACGTTTACACGGGATTTCTGTATTTACACACGGGATTTCTGTATTAACACCGTCCAATTTAATTGGGATGACCATAGGGTAGTAAGTTTGGCGTACGGTAGAACCTGGTTCAAGCGCCTGTTGGTCACTGAGCTCTCCATGGTGGAACCGCTATTGTCAACCCGTTTATGTACGTGATGTTGTATACTTTTTGTATTTATCCTTATACTATGTTTAATTGCGTGTTTCTGTTGACTGTGCTTTGTGAATGCAACATGTCCTGTTCAAATGGTTTACCCAATGTCGATGACTGCCTGGGTATCTTGTGAAGGACTCAACATGATCTATCTTTCATGGCGATATATATACCAAATCAGACAGGTACCCATTGTGACATCAATAATTGCCAACGAAACTATTACTAGAATATAATAGGAATGCACGTGTTATTACACACTTCTTGCAATTCTACATGGTGTAACTGTCTACATGGTGTAACTGTCTACATGGTCGTACGTTATGTAACATTGTTGTGTATTGTTATACATGGTGTAACTGTCTACATGGTCGTACGTTATGTAACATTGTTGTATATTGTTATACATGGTGTAACTGTCTACATGGTCGTACGTTATGTAACATTGTTGTATATTGTTATACATGGTGTAACTGTCTTCATGGTCGTCCGTTATGAAACATTGTTGTATATTGTTATACATGGTGTAACTGTCTACATGGTGTAACTGTCTACATTGTGTAACTGTCTAAATGGTCGTACGTTATGTAACATTGTTGTATATTGATATACATGGTGTAACTGTCTACATGGTCGTACGTTATGTAACATTGTTGTATATTGTTATACATGGTGTAACTGTCTACATGGTCGTACGTTATGTAACATTGTTGTATATTGTTATACATGGTGTAACTGTCTACATGGTCGTACGTTATGTAACATTGTTGTACATTGTTATACATGGTGTAACTGTCTACATGGTGTAACTGTCTACATGGTCGTACGTTATGTAACATTGTTGTATATTGTTATATATGGTGTAACTGTCTACATGGTCGTACGTTATGAAACATTGTTGTATATTGTTATATATGGTGTAACTGTCTACATGGTCGTACGTTATGTAACATTGTTGTACATTGTTATATATGGTGTAACTGTCTACATGGTCGTACGTTATGAAACATTGTTGTATATTGTTATACATGGTGTAACTGTCTAAATGGTCGTACGTTATGTAACATTGTTGTATATTGTTATACATGATGTAACTGTCTACATGGTCGTACGTTATGTAACATTGTTGTATATTGTTATACATGGTGTAACTGTCTAAATGGTCGTACGTTATGTAACATTGTTGTATATTGTTATACATGGTGTAACTGTCTACATGGTCGTACGTTATGTAACATTGTTGTATATTGTTATACATGGTGTAACTGTCTAAATGGTCGTACGTTATGTAACATTGTTGTATATTGTTATACATGATGTAACTGTCTACATGGTCGTACGTTATGTAACATTGTTGTATATTGTTATACATGGTGTAACTGTCTACATGGCCGTACGTTATGTAACATTGTTGTATATTGTTATACATGGTGTAACTGTCTTCATGGTCGTACGTTATGTAACATTGTTGTATATTGTTATACATGGTGTAACTGTCTACATGGTCGTACGTTATGTAACATTGTTGTACATTGTTATACATGGTGTAACTGTCTTCATGGTCGTACGTTATGTAACATTGTTGTATATTGTTATACATGGTGTAACTGTCTACATGGTCGTACGTTATGTAACATTGTTGTACATTGTTATACATGGTGTAACTGTCTACATGGTGTAACTGTCTACATGGTCTTACGTTATGAAACATTGTTGTATATTGTTATACATGGTGTAACTGTCTACATGGTCGTACGTTATGTAACATTGTTGTACATTGTTATACATGGTGTAACTGTCTACATGGTCGTACGTTATGTAACATTGTTGTACATTGTTATACATGGTGTAACTGTCTACATGGTGTAACTGTCTACATGGTCTTACGTTATGAAACATTGTTGTATATTGTTATACATGGTGTAACTGTCTACATGGTCGTACGTTATGTAACATTGTTGTACATTGTTATACATGGTGTAACTGTCTACATGGTCGTACGTTATGTAACATTGTTGTACATTGTTATACATGGTGTAACTGTCTACATGGCCGTACGTTATGTAACATTGTTGTATATTGTTATACATGATGTAACTGTCTACATGGTCGTACGTTATGAAACATTGTTGTACATTGTTATACATGGTGTAACTGTCTACATGGTCGTACGTTATGTAACATTGTCGTATATTGTTATACATGATGTAACTGTCTACATGGCCGTACGTTATGTAGCATTGTCGTATATTGTTATACATTGTGTAACTGTCTACATGGCCGTACGTTATGTAACATTGTCGTATATTGTTATACATGATGTAACTGTCTACATGGCCGTACGTTATGTAGCATTGTCGTATATTGTTATACATTGTGTAACTGTCTACATGGCCGTACGTTATGTAGCATTGTCGTATATTGTTATACATGGTGTAACTGTCTACATGGTCGTACGTTATGTAACATTGTTGTACATTGTTATACATGATGTAACTGTCTACATGGCCGTACGTTATGTAGCATTGTTGTATATTGTTATACATGGTGTAACTGTCTACATGGTCGTACGTTATGTAACATTGTTGTATATTGTTATACATGATGTAACTGTCTACATGGTCGTACGTTATGTAACATTGTTGTATATTGTTATACATGGTGTAACTGTCTAAATGGTCGTACGTTATGTAACATTGTTGTATATTGTTATACATGGTGTAACTGTCTACATGGTCGTACGTTATGTAACATTGTTGTATATTGTTATACATGGTGTAACTGTCTACATGGTCGTACGTTATGTAACATTGTTCTATATTGTTATACATGGTGTAACTGTCTACATGGTCGTACGTTATGTAACATTGTTGTACATTGTTATACATGGTGTAACTGTCTACATGGTCGTACGTTATGTAACATTGTTGTATATTGTTATACATGGTGTAACTGTCTAAATGGTCGTACGTTATGTAACATTGTTGTATATTGTTATACATGATGTAACTGTCTACATGGTCGTACGTTATGTAACATTGTTGTATATTGTTATACATGGTGTAACTGTCTACATGGCCGTACGTTATGTAACATTGTTGTATATTGTTATACATGGTGTAACTGTCTTCATGGTCGTACGTTATGTAACATTGTTGTATATTGTTATACATGGTGTAACTGTCTACATGGTCGTACGTTATGTAACATTGTTGTACATTGTTATACATGGTGTAACTGTCTACATGGTGTAACTGTCTACATGGTCTTACGTTATGAAACATTGTTGTATATTGTTATACATGGTGTAACTGTCTACATGGTCGTACGTTATGTAACATTGTTGTACATTGTTATACATGGTGTAACTGTCTACATGGTCGTACGTTATGTAACATTGTTGTACATTGTTATACATGGTGTAACTGTCTACATGGCCGTACGTTATGTAACATTGTTGTATATTGTTATACATGATGTAACTGTCTACATGGTCGTACGTTATGAAACATTGTTGTACATTGTTATACATGGTGTAACTGTCTACATGGTCGTACGTTATGTAACATTGTCGTATATTGTTATACATGATGTAACTGTCTACATGGCCGTACGTTATGTAGCATTGTCGTATATTGTTATACATTGTGTAACTGTCTACATGGCCGTACGTTATGTAACATTGTCGTATATTGTTATACATGATGTAACTGTCTACATGGCCGTACGTTATGTAGCATTGTCGTATATTGTTATACATTGTGTAACTGTCTACATGGCCGTACGTTATGTAGCATTGTCGTATATTGTTATACATGGTGTAACTGTCTACATGGTCGTACGTTATGTAACATTGTTGTACATTGTTATACATGATGTAACTGTCTACATGGCCGTACGTTATGTAGCATTGTTGTATATTGTTATACATGGTGTAACTGTCTACATGGTCGTACGTTATGTAACATTGTTGTATATTGTTATACGTGGTGTAATTGTCTACATGGTGTAACTGTCTACATGGTCTTACGTTATGAAACATTGTTGTATATTGTTATACATGGTGTAACTGTCTACATGGTCGTACGTTATGAAACATTGTTGTACATTGTTATACATGGTGTAACTGTCTACATGGTCGTACGTTATGTAACATTGTTGTACATTGTTATACATGGTGTAACTGTCTACATGGTCGTACGTTATGTAACATTGTTGTATATTGTTATACATGGTGTAACTGTCTACATGGTCGTACGTTATGTAACATTGTTGTATATTGTTATACATGGTGTAACTGTCTACATGGTCGTACGTTATGTAACATTGTTGTACATTGTTATACATGGTGTAACTGTCTACATGGTCGTACGTTATGAAACATTGTTGTATATTGTTATACATGGTGTAACTGTCTACATGGTCGTACGTTATGTAACATTGTTGTATATTGTTATACATGGTGTAACTGTCTACATGGTCGTACGTTATGTAACATTGTTGTATATTGTTATACATGATGTAACTGTCTACATGGTCGTACGTTATGTAACATTGTTGTATATTGTTATACATGGTGTAACTGTCTACATGGTCGTACGTTATGTAACATTGTTGTATATTGTTATACATGGTGTAACTGTCTACATGGTCGTACGTTATGTAACATTGTTGTGTATTGTTATACATGGTGTAACTGTCTACATGGTCGTACGTTATGTAACATTGTTGTATATTGTTATACATGGTGTAACTGTCTACATGGTCGTACGTTATGTAACATTGTTGTATATTGTTATACATGGTGTAACTGTCTACATGGTCGTACGTTATGTAACATTGTTGTATATTGTTATACATGGTGTAACTGTCTACATGGTCGTACGTTATGTAACATTGTTGTATATTGTTATACATGGTGTAACTGTCTACATGGTCGTACGTTATGTAACATTGTTGTATATTGTTATACATGGTGTAACTGTCTACATGGTCGTACGTTATGTAACATTGTTGTATATTGTTATACATGGTGTAACTGTCTACATGGTCGTACGTTATGTAACATTGTTGTATATTGTTATACATGGTGTAACTGTCTACATGGTCGTACGTTATGTAACATTGTTGTATATTGTTATACATGGTGTAACTGTCTACATGGTCGTACGTTATGTAACATTGTTGTATATTGTTATACATGGTGTAACTGTCTACATGGTCGTACGTTATGTAACATTGTTCTATATTGTTATACATGGTGTAACTGTCTACATGGTCGTACGTTATGCAACATTGTTCTATATTGTTATACATGGGGTAACTGTCTACATGGTCCACATTGTTGTATATTGTTATACATGGTGTAACTGTCTACATGGTCGTACGTTATGTAACATTGTTGTATATTGTTATACATGGTGTAACTGTCTACATGGTCGTACGTTATGTAACATTGTTGTATATTGTTATACATGGTGTAACTGTCTACATGGTCGTACGTTATGTAACATTGTTGTATATTGTTATACGTGGTGTAATTGTCTACATGGTGTAACTGTCCACATGGTCCACATGGTGTAACTGTCTACATGGTGTAACTGTTTACATGGTCGTACGTTATGCAACATTGTTGTATATTGTTATACATGGTGTAACTGTTTACATGGTCGTACGTTATGCAACATTGTTGTGTATTGTTATACATGGTGTAACTGTCTACATAGTCGTACGTTATGTAACATTGTTGTATATTGTTATACATGGTGTAACTGTTTACATGGTCGTACGTTATGCAACATTGTTGTACATTGTTATACATGGTGTAACTGTCTACATGGTGTAACTGTCTACATGGTCTTACGTTATGAAACATTGTTCTATATTGTTATACATGGGGTAACTGTCTACATGGTCCACATTGTTGTATATTGTTATACATGGTGTAACTGTTTACATGGTCTACGTTATGTAACATTGTTGTATATTGTTATACATGGTGTAACTGTCTACATGGCCGTACGTTATGTAACATTGTTGTATATTGTTATACATGGTGTAACTGTCTACATGGTCGTACGTTATGTAACATTGTTGTATATTGTTATACGTGGTGTAATTGTCTACATGGCCGTACGTTATGTAACATTGTTGTGTATTGTTATACATGGTGTAACTGTCTACATAGTCGTACGTTATGTAACATTGTTGTATATTGTTATACATGGTGTAACTGTCTACATGGCCGTACGTTATGTAACATTGTTGTATATTGTTATACATGGTGTAACTGTCTACATGGTCGTACGTTATGTAACATTGTTGTATATTGTTATACGTGGTGTAATTGTCTACATGGCCGTACGTTATGTAACATTGTTGTATATTGTTATACATGGTGTAACTGTCTACATAGTCGTACGTTATGTAACATTGTTGTGTATTGTTATACATGGTGTAACTGTCTTCATGGTCGTACGTTATGCAACATTGTTGTATATTGTTATACATGATGTAACTTTCTACATGGTCGTACGTTATGCAACATTGTTGTATATTGTTATACATGGTGTAACTGTCTACATGGCCGTACGTTATGTAACATTGTTGTGTATTGTTATACATGGTGTAACTGTCTACATAGTCGTACGTTATGTAACATTGTTGTACATTGTTATACATGTTGTAACTGTCTACATGGTGTAACTGTCTACATGGCCGTACGTTATGTAACATTGTTGTGTATTGTTATACATGGTGTAACTGTCTACATGGCCGTACGTTATGTAACATTGTTGTGTATTGTTATACATGGTGTAACTGTCTACATGGTCGTACGTTATGTAACATTGTTGTGTATTGTTATACATGGTGTAACTGTCTACATAGTCGTACGTTATGTAACATTGTTGTACATTGTTATACATGTTGTAACTGTCTACATGGTGTAACTGTCTACATGGCCGTACGTTATGTAGCATTGTTGTATATTGTTATACATGGTGTAACTGTCTACATGGCCGTACGTTATGTAACATTGTTGTATATTGTTATACATGGTGTAACTGTCTACATAGTCGTACGTTATGTAACATTGTTGTACATTGTTATACATGTTGTAACTGTCTACATGGTGTAACTGTCTACATGGCCGTACGTTATGTAACATTGTTGTATATTGTTATACATGGTGTAACTGTCTACATGGCCGTACGTTATGATACATTGTTGTATATTGTTATACATGGTGTAACTGTCTACATTGTCGTACGTTATGTAACATTGTTGTATATTGTTATACATGGTGTAACTGTCTACATGGTCTACGTTATGTAACATTGTTGTATATTGTTATACATGGTGTAACTGTCTACATGGTGTAACTGTCTACATGGTCGTACGTTATGTAACATTGTTGTATATTGTTATACATGGTGTAACTGTCTACATGGTCTACGTTATGTAACATTGTTGTATATTGTTATACATGGTGTAACTGTCTACATGGTCGTACGTTATGTAACATTGTTGTGTATTGTTATACATGGTGTAACTGTCTACATGGTCGTACGTTATGTAACATTGTTGTGTATTGTTATACATGGTGTAACTGTCTACATGGTCGTACGTTATGTAACATTGTTGTGTATTGTTATACATGGTGTAACTGTCTACATGGCCGTACGTTATGTAACATTGTTGTGTATTGTTATACATGGTGTAACTGTCTACATGGTCGTACGTTATGTAACATTGTTGTGTATTGTTATACATGGTGTAACTGTCTACATAGTCGTACGTTATGTAACATTGTTGTACATTGTTATACATGTTGTAACTGTCTACATGGTGTAACTGTCTACATGGTCGTACGTTATGTAGCATTGTTGTACATTGTTATACATGTTGTAACTGTCTACATGGTGTAACTGTCTACATGGTCGTACGTTATGTAACATTGTTGTGTATTGTTATACATGGTGTAACTGTCTACATAGTCGTACGTTATGTAACATTGTTGTACATTGTTATACATGTTGTAACTGTCTACATGGTGTAACTGTCTACATGGTCGTACGTTATGAAACATTGTTGTGTATTGTTATACATGGTGTAACTGTCTACATGGTCGTACGTTATGTAACATTGTTGTATATTGTTATACATGGTGTAACTGTCTACATGGTCGTACGTTATGTAACATTGTTGTATATTGTTATACATGGTGTAACTGTCTACATGGTCGTACGTTATGTAACATTGTTGTATATTGTTATACATGGTGTAACTGTCTACATGGTCGTACGTTATGTAACATTGTTGTATATTGTTATACATGGTGTAACTGTCTACATGGTCGTACGTTATGTAACATTGTTGTATATTGTTATACATGGTGTAACTGTCTACATGGTCGTACGTTATGTAACATTGTTGTATATTGTTATACATGGTGTAACTGTCTACATGGTCGTACGTTATGTAACATTGTTGTGTATTGTTATACATGGTGTAACTGTCTACATGGTCGTACGATATGAAACATTGTTGTGTATTGTTATACATGGTGTAACTGTCTACATGGTCGTACGTTATGTAACATTGTTGTGTATTGTTATACATGGTGTAACTGTCTACATGGTCGTACGTTATGTAACATTGTTGTGTATTGTTATACATGGTGTAACTGTCTACATGGTCGTACGTTATGAAACATTGTTGTATATTGTTATACATGGTGTAACTGTCTACATGGTCGTACGTTATGTAACATTGTTGTATATTGTTATACATGGTGTAACTGTCTACATGGTCGTACGTTATGTAACATTGTTGTATATTGTTATACATGGTGTAACTGTCTACATGGTCGTACGTTATGAAACATTGTTGTATATTGTTATACATGGTGTAACTGTCTACATGGTCGTACGTTATGAAACATTGTTGTATATTTGTATACATGATGTAACTGTCTACATGGTCGTACGTTATGAAACATTGTTGTACATTGTTATACATGGTGTAACTGTCTTCATGGTCGTACGTTATGCAACATTGTTGTATATTGTTATACATGATGTAACTGTCTACATGGTCGTACGTTATGAAACATTGTTGTACATTGTTATACATGGTGTAACTGTCTTCATGGTCGTACGTTATGCAACATTGTTGTATATTGTTATACATGATGTAACTGTCTACATGGTCGTACGTTATGCAACATTGTTGTATATTGTTATACATGGTGTAACTGTCTACATGGTCGTACGTTATGTAACATTGTTGTACATTGTTATACATGGTGTAACTGTCTACATGGTCGTACGTTATGTAACATTGTTGTATATTGTTATACATGGTGTAACTGTCTTCATGGTCGTACGTTATGAAACATTGTTGTATATTGTTATACATGGTGTAACTGTCTACATGGTCGTACGTTATGTAACATTGTTGTATATTGTTATACATGGTGTAACTGTCTACATGGTCTACGTTATGAAACATTGTTGTATATTGTTATACATGGTGTAACTGTCTACATGGTCGTACGTTATGTAACATTGTTGTATATTGTTATACATGGTGTAACTGTCTACATGGTCGTACGTTATGTAACATTGTTGTATATTGTTATACATGGTGTAACTGTCTACATGGTCGTACGTTATGTAACATTGTTGTACATTGTTATACATGGTGTAACTGTTTACATGGTCGTACGTTATGTAACATTGTTGTATATTGTTATACATGGTGTAACTGTCTACATGGTCGTACGTTATGTAACATTGTTGTATATTGTTATACATGATGTAACTGTCTACATGGTCGTACGTTATGTAACATTGTTGTATATTGTTATACATGGTGTAACTGTCTACATGGTCGTACGTTATGAAACATTGTTGTATATTGTTATACATGGTGTAACTGTCTACATGGTCGTACGTTATGAAACATTGTTGTATATTGTTATACATGGTGTAACTGTCTACATGGCCGTACGTTATGTAACATTGTTGTATATTGTTATACATGGTGTAACTGTCTACATGGCCGTACGTTATGTAACATTGTTGTAAATTGTTATACATGGTGTAACTGTCTACATGGTCGTACGTTATGTAACATTGTTGTACATTGTTATACATGGTGTAACTGTCTTCATGGTGTAACTGTCTACATGGTCGTACGTTATGTAACATTGTTGTATATTGTTATACATGGTGTAACTGTCTTCATGGTCGTACGTTATGTAACATTGTTGTATATTGTTATACATGGTGTAACTGTCTTCATGGTCGTACGTTATGTAACATTGTTGTATATTGTTATACATGATGTAACTGTCTACATGGCCGTACGTTATGTAACATTGTTGTATATTGTTATACATGATGTAACTGTCTACATGGTCGTACGTTATGTAACATTGTTGTATATTGTTATACATGGTGTAACTGTCTACATGGCCGTACGTTATGTAACATTGTTGTATATTGTTATACATGGTGTAACTGTCTTCATGGTCGTACGTTATGTAACATTGTTGTATATTGTTATACATGGTGTAACTGTCTTCATGGTCGTACGTTATGTAACATTGTTGTATATTGTTATACGTGGTGTAACTGTCTACATGGTCTACGTTATGCAACATTGTTGTATATTGTTATACATGGTGTAACTGTCTTCATGGTCGTACGTTATGTAACATTGTTGTATATTGTTATACGTGGTGTAACTGTCTACATGGTCTACGTTATGTAACATTGTTGTATATTGTTATACATGGTGTAACTGTCTACATGGCCGTACGTTATGTAACATTGTTGTATATTGATATACATGGTGTAACTGTCTACATGGTCGTACGTTATGTAACATTGTTGTATATTGTTATACATGTTGTAACTGTCTACATGGCCGTACATTATGTAACATTGTTGTACATTGTTATACATGGTGTAACTGTCTACATGGTCGTACGTTATGTAACATTGTTGTATATTGTTATACATGGTGTAACTGTCTACATGGCCGTACGTTATGTAACATTGTTGTATATTGATATACATGGTGTAACTGTCTACATGGTCGTACGTTATGTAACATTGTTGTACATTGTTATACATGGTGTAACTGTCTACATGGTCGTACGTTATGAAACATTGTTGTACATTGTTATACATGGTGTAACTGTCTACATGGTCGTACGTTATGTAACATTGTTGTACATTGTTATACATGGTGTAACTGTCTACATGGTGTAACTGTCTACATGGTCGTACGTTATGTAACATTGTTGTATATTGTTATACATGGTGTAACTGTCTTCATGGTCGTACGTTATGTAACATTGTTGTATATTGTTATACATGGTGTAACTGTCTACATGGTCGTACGTTATGTAACATTGTTGTATATTGTTATACATGGTGTAACTGTCTACATGGTCGTACGTTATGTAACATTGTTGTATATTGTTATACATGGTGTAACTGTCTACATGGTCGTACGTTATGTAACATTGTTGTATATTGTTATACATGGTGTAACTGTCTTCATGGTCGTACGTTATGAAACATTGTTGTACATTGTTATACATGGTGTAACTGTCTACATGGTCGTACGTTATGAAACATTGTTGTACATTGTTATACATGGTGTAACTGTCTACATGGTCTACGTTATGTAACATTGTTGTACATTGTTATACATGGTGTAACTGTCTTCATGGTCGTACGTTATGCAACATTGTTGTATATTGTTATACATGATATAACTGTCTTCATGGTCGTACGTTATGCAACATTGTTGTATATTGTTATACATGATATAACTGTCTTCATGGTCGTACGTTATGTAACATTGTTGTATATTGTTATACATGATGTAACTGTCTACATGGTCGTACGTTATGAAACATTGTTGTACATGATGTAACTGTCTACATGGTCGTACGTTATGTAACATTGTTGTATATTGTTATACATGGTGTAACTGTCTACATGGTCGTACGTTATGTAACATTGTTGTATATTGTTATACATGGTGTAACTGTCTACATGGTCGTACGTTATGTAACATTGTTGTATATTGTTATACATGATGTAACTGTCTACATGGTCGTACGTTATGAAACATTGTTGTATATTGTTATACATGGTGTAACTGTCTACATGGTCGTACGTTATGTAACATTGTTGTATATTGTTATACATGTTGTAACTGTCTACATTGTCGTACGTTATGTAACATTGTTGTATATTGTTATACATGGTGTAACTGTCTACAAGGTCGTACGTTATGAAACATTGTTGTATATTGTTGTAAGTGAAATACTGTGTTTTTACCTAGCAAAATATATTTGAAAAAGAACAGTGAGCTTGTCTTTTATAAGGTCGTGTGGTAAGGTGGAAAGGTCATAAGTACGTATATATTAAACCTGACACTTATTGTAAACTTTTATCAAGAAAGTCTTCAGAAATTAACTAATTCCAGAGTTGTCCAGAGTTGTTATAAGCTTTGCTTTAGAGCGATATTGATTGACGAGGCATTGAAAGAAGGATTTTTGTCACCTACCAGGTTCCTGCTCATCACCAGGAGTGTCGGAGTGGTCGTGGGAGAGATGAAAGACGTACAGGAGTGTCGGAGTGGTCGTGGGAGAGATGAAAGACGTACAGGAGTGTCGGAGTGGTCGTGGGAGAGATGAAAGACGTACAGGAGTGTCGGAGTGGTCGTGGGAGAGATGAAAGACGTACAGGAGTGTCGGAGTGGTCGTGGGAGAGATGAAAGACGTACAGGAGTGTCGGAGTGGTCGTGGGAGAGATGAAAGACGTACTTTATAGTGAACGTGAATGAATACCTGAATACTACAGAGAGTAGTTTTTAAAAAGGAAAAACAATAATGAGCAAGTCCCTTTGGGTGTAAAAGTAGATATAACACTCGAACAGGAAAGTAGCATTCAAGGACGACAGTCAACCATAAACACACAACAAAACAAAGAACAACCATATATAAAGATGGATAAAGGGCAATATAAGACATCACAAATACACAAGGGATGACAATAGGGCTACCGGCTTGGAACGGTCAGTGGCAAAAAGGCCGCTTGGGGATTAAACCAGGTTCTAGGGTGCACCAAACCTCAGTCTTACCCTATTGTCATCCCAATAAACGGGACAGTGTCAAAAAGTCAAGATCAATGTCTAATGTAGGGACCTGGAATAAGGATTAAAGTTAACTCCAGTAATTGTTTACATTAAGTATCGCAATAATAATTTTGGCATTTCATAGTCAATTAAATATGGAGAAAAAGTGCTTTTCGTTTTTTTGTCTTCAAAATCACGGTCAAGGTCATTGGAGCTTAGTCAAAGTGTTTATTCTTACGTCATCATTCAATATTTTTTAGTTTCATAGCAATAACTTTAATGGTATTGAAGATATATACCTTCAAAATAACTTTAACCAAACACTTAATACCGAGTCATTCCCAGCTTTAGTCTTATTCGAATCAATATAAATAACACGTTTCATAGCAATATTTTTGACGGTATTTGAGATAAATACCTTTAATTATGTTAAACCAAAATATTTAACTCTGTAAAATTGCCTGTTTTTTTTGGTCTTTAAAGCCAAGGTTACGATCATTGGTGGATGGGGTTAGTCAGAGGATTAGGTATTATCCTACTCAATGTTCATACCCTGTTCCATAGCAATACCTGTTATGGTATTAGAGACATATACCTTCAAAACAACTCTAACCAAACACTTTAACCCAGTAAAATGACCTTTTTCTAGGTCATTGCTTGGGCCCGGCTTCGTCATCGGGCTATGTCTTACCCCAGTCAATATATGTACAAGTTCCCAAAAAATAAGGCTATTAGAGATCTGTACCTTAAAATAATAACCAAAACATTTAACCTTCAAACAGTTCCTAAATTATGTTGTCTTTAAAGGCAAGGCCAAGGTCACTGTTGGCGTTTGTCTTTGTCACATGACCTAGTATTACCCCAATTAATGTACATACCAAGTTTTAACCTTTTACAGTATCAGAGATGTATACCTGCCAAGAAACAATAACCTAAACCAAGTGTTGACGGCTCCGTCGTCATCGCCGCCGTCGCCGCCGCTGTATCGTCGCCGTTGTTGCAACGGAAAAACGATCATAGTTGGAATTTGTTTTGCTTCTCGACTAAACCATCCTTTAAAGCGGTACACCGTGTTATATGCACTGACACAATAATCACTCCAAGTAGCTGTAACTAGTATACGAATTAGTGCTCCCGAATTCCAGAAATAAAACATCGACGTAATAATTATATTACTAGGAACTAAAATTTGTTATGAAATTCTTGGACTCCCGATTTTAAATTAGGAAACGAAGATCTAGGTCTCGGAAGAAGTAAGGAGTGGATAGCCGCTTGAAGGTTATCTATGATTTTAAGAATTAACAATTACTAAGAAGAAAGGGAGTCCGGGTCCGCCTGTTCTCTACGACGCCATTTTGTACTAACATTCTCAATGTATACGGCAACCTGAGCACGACACGCATCAACATATGTCATTGAAAGCAATCTGTATGTTGGACCATTAGAAAATAAATTCTGAATATGTTCATCTATACTATCAAACTTACCAGTGATGACATGACCAGCCGGAGCAATATTCATATTCCTTAGGAGTGTAATTTTCTATGTACAGGTCAGAAACTATTTTCTTTTGTAGCTGAACAAAACATTTCTAATTGTTTTTATCATTTAAAACACACAGATACATCCAAATCGTTAAGAAATCATGACCAGATCCAATTATTAAAAACTGGAAAAAAAATAGAGAAAGTATTTGCACACTTTAAGAAATAAACAAGAACTGAATAACACTGTTTTGTAGACACAAGAATAATCTTACGATACCTGAAATGGAGTATTATCCGTCCTGAACTCGACTGACAATGCCTCTCATTCAAAACAGTATGTGATGCCAGAAAAGCTGTTCTTTGCCATAAACATCGTGTCGCACATAAATTACACATATTTAATATTTCAAAGGCGATTCCCCTAGTCGTTCTCCTAGTGTCCTCTAGTGTCCACTAGTGAACCCTAGTGTTCCTTAGTTATCCCTAGTTTTCCCCAAGTGTCCTTTGTGTTCCTATAGTGTCCCAGTGTTCCCATGGTGTTCCCCTGGTGGTTCCCATAGTGTCCGCAAGTGTTCCCTAATGTTCCCATAGTGTCCCCTAGTGTTCCCCTAGTGTCCCCTAGTGTTACCCTATTGTTCCCCTATTGTTCCCTTAGTGTTACACTAGTGTCTCCCTAGAGTTCCCCTGGTGTTCCCCTGGTGTCCCCTAGTGTTCCCATATTGTTCCCGTAGTGTTCCTTAGTGTTGCCCTAGTGTTCCCCTGATGTCCACTCTTTCTGTATGTTGTGTCGCATACTTTGCTGTCATAGATTCACATATATAACAGTGAAGGCTGTCATAGATTCACTTATATAACAGTTTAAGGCTGTCATAGATTCACATATATAACAGTGTAAAGCTGTCATAGATTCACATATATAACAGTGTAAGGCTGTCATAGATGCACATACATAACAGTGTAAGGCTGTCATAGATACACGTATATAACTGTGTAAGGCTGTCATAGATTCACATATATAACAGTGTAAGGCTGTCATAGATTTACATATATAACAGTGTAAGGCTGCCATAGATTCACAGATATAACTGTGTAAGAATTCATAGATTCACATATATAACATTGTAAGGCTGTCATAGATTCACATATATAACAGTGTAAGGCTGTCATAGATTCACATATATATGACTGTGTAAGGCTGTCATAGATACACATATATAACAGTGTAAGGTTGTCATAGATACACATATTTAACATTGTAAGGCTGTCATAGATACACATATATAACTGTGTAAGGCTGTCATAGATTCACATATATAACATTGTAAGGCTGTCATAGATTCACATATATAACAGTGTAAGGCTGTCATAGATTCACATATATAACATTGTAAGGCTGTCATAGATACACATATATAACTTTGTAAGGCTGTCATAGATTCACATATATAACATTGTACGGCTGTCATAGATTCACATTGATAACAGTGTAAGGCTGTCATAGATTCACAAATATAACCTTGTAAGGCTGTCATAGATACACATATATAACATTGTAAAGCTGTCATAGATTCACCTATATAACAGTGTAAGGCTGTCATAGATTCACATATATAACAGTGTAAGGATGTCATAGATTCACATATATAACATTGTAAGGCTGTCATAGATACACATATATAACTTTGTAAGGCTGTCATAGATTCACATATATAACATTGTACGGCTGTCATAGATTCACATTGATAACAGTGTAAGGCTGTCATAGATTCACAAATATAACCTTGTAAGGCTGTCATAGATACACATATATAACATTGTAAAGCTGTCATAGATTCACCTATATAACAGTGTAAGGCTGTCATAGATTCACATATATAACATTGTAAGGCTTTCATAGATACACATATATAACAGTGTAAGGCTGTCATATATTTACATATATAACAGTGTAAGGCTTTCATAGATTCACATATATAACATTGCAATTCTCACAGATACAAATATATAACAGTGTAAGGCTTTCATAGATTCACATATATAACATTGTAAGGCTGTCATAGATACACATATATAACATTGTAAGTATGTCATAGATTCACATATATAACATTGTAAGGCTGTCATAGATTCACATATATAACATTGTAAAAGAGTATGAGAATGGACCTTTGGAACACGACATATACGAAATATTGCAGTCTCGGTTTGATTGAGACTGTTCATGACCGGTAGTGAAATATGCTAACTACCGCTCATGCCCTCTAGCCCCGGGTTGAGCAAAACTAAATATTCATAAAATCAATAGTACAAAATTGTAACCATCCCGAAGATGGCATGCATATGGCGGTGGAAGGCTGTCGAAGATACACACAAGTAACAGTGAATGCTGTCATAGATTCACATGTATAACAGTGTAAGGCTGTCATAAATACACATATATATCATTGTAAGGCTGTCACAGATTCACATATATAACTGTGTAAGGCTTTCACAGATTCACATATATAACATTGTAAGGCTGTCATAGATACACATATATAACAGTGTAAGGCTGTCATAGATACACGCAAGTAACATTGTAAGGCTGTCATAGATACACGCAAGTAACATTGTAAGGCTGTCATAGATACACACAAGTAACAGTGTAAGGCTGTCATAGATACACGCATGTAACAGTGTAAGGCTGTCATAGATACACGCAAGTAACATTGTAAGGCTGTCATAGATACACGCAAGTAACATTGTAAGGCTGTCATAGATACACACAAGTAACAGTGTAAGGCTGTCATAGATACATACAAGTAACAGTGTAAGGCTGTCATAGATACACACAAGTAACATTGTAAGGCTGTCATAGATACACGCAAGTAACAGTGTAAGGCTGTCATAGATACACACAAGTAACAGTGTAAGGCTGTCATAGGTACACACAAGTAACAGTGTAAGGCTGTCATAGGTACACATATATAACAGTGTAAGGCTGTCATAGATACCCACAAGTAACAGTGTAAGGCTGTCATAGATACACACAAGTAACAGTGTAAGGCTGTCATAGATACACACAAGTAACAGTGTAAGGCTGTCATAGGTACACACAAGTAACAGTGTAAGGCTGTCATAGATACACACAAGTAACAGTGTAAGGCTGTCATAGATACACACAAGTAACAGTGTAAGGCTGTCATAGATACACACAAGTAACAGTGTAAGGCTGTCATAGATACACGCAAGTAACAGTGTAAGGCTGTCATAGATACTCACAAGTAACAGTGTAAGGCTGTCATAGATACACATATATAACATTGTAAGGCTGTCATATATACGCATATATAACAGTGTAAGTCTGTCACAGATACACACATATTGCAAGGCTGTCACAGATATACATATGTGACATTGTAAGCAGGCACAGATATACATATGTGACATTGTAAGGCTTTCGTAGATACACATATATAACATTGTAAGGCTGTCATAGATACACATATGTAACATTATAAGGCTGTCATAGATACACATATATGACATTGTAAGGCTTTCGTAGATACACATATTTAACATTGTAAGGCTGTCATAGATACACATATATAACATTGAAAGGCTGTCATGTGTAAATATTCACGTTGCAATCCTCTGGAAGGTTGCCCGTACGGTGTCATAATAATAAGCAATTGAGCATCGCCTGACAGAAACATTTCCGTTATCTTCCTTGCATTTCAAAATGCTCGATAATGAACACTGCTTGATGGCAGTAATATGCTAAAGTCATTACCAGTCATTTATCTCGTACTTTTAATGTATTGTCTCTGGTGATATGAGAGCAATATAAATATATCATATTTTTTATGAAACAGTAAATGCTGATTTGATTTATACTGAGGGTAAATTGTATTATATTATAATTGTAAAGTGCATATTTTGAAATTGAAGAATATTAATAAACAGATGCCAACCCTGATTGTCTCAACATTCCCAGCATTCCTAAACATGGTGTATAGTGTTCAATTAAAGTCACAAAAACAAAAGTCATACATTATATTAATCCACTAAACCGTTATACCGTTCCTAGGAAATCATTCCAGCAAGATAATGTCAGGTTCAGCTATAATTACACGTGACGTTATGCCGGAATATCATGACGTTGTGGTGATTACATTACTTTAGCAATACAATTTATCACTCATATGTATAATATGTATAATCTACTGGTGCGTTTACATTAACCGTCAGTATACACTGAGCAGCGATATTGATGATGTTCCCTCTTAACTTAAATCGGAACACTGAAAGTTCTAACAGTACAGTAACATACACTTTTGACATATTTAGTAAGGAGCATGCAACCTGAACTAAATTAGACAAGTCGAATAGAAAGTGAATTAGTGACAGAAAGTGTAGCAGGGACAGGAAGTGTAGTAGGAACAGGAAGTGTAGCAGGGACAGGAAATGTAGCAGGGACAGGAAGTGTTGTAGGAACGGGAAGTGTAGCAGGAACAGGAACTGAAGCAGGAAGTGTAACATGATCTGGAAGTATTACAGGGACAGGATTGCAGGAACAGGAAGTGTAGCAGGAACAGGAAGTGTAGCGGAACAGGAAGTGTAGCAGGAACAGGAAGTGTAGCAGGAACAGAAAGTATTGCAGGAACAGGAAGTGTAGCAGGAACAGGATTGCAGGAACAGGAAGTATTGCAGGAAGTGTAGATGGACAGAAAGTGTAGCAGGAACATGAAGTGTAGCAGGAACAGGAAGTGTAGCAGGAACAGAAAGTGTAGCAGGAACTGGAAGTGTAGCAGGAACAGAAAGTGTAGCAGGAACAATAAGTGTAGCAGGAACAGAAAGTGTAGCAGGAACAGGAAGTGTAGCAGGAACAGGAAGTATTGCAGGACAGGAAGTATAGCAGGAACAGGGTTGCAGGAACAAGAAGTATTGCAGGAACAGGAAGTGTAGAGGGAAAGGAAGTGTAGCAGGAACTGGAAGTGTAGCTAGTCTCTGTCACCCAGACGTACGCAATCTGCGTCACTTAGGAGTGAGCATAGCGAACGTCTGAGAACGATGTGCACAGGGACTTGTGACTTTAGAACGAGGCTTATCGAAAAACGGATAAAATTTCTGATTGGTCAAGACAGGAATTTCCAAGAAAACCCATTTATCGCATCAAAATGACGGCTGAAGCGGACGATGACATTGAACAAACAATAACCGAAACAATAAGTTTACCCAAATTAAATTAAATCAGGGTTCTTAACCCAAGACTGATACAAAGAATAAGTCCTTGCTTAAACCAATTCAAAAGAAAATACTTAATCAGACAGTTTGTTTAAAAAATATGTGTCATATCTGATTGGGATTTTTACCAACGATGCTTAATTGGTAAATTACTTAGTGGATCCAGTGTGATATTTGTCACGATCACAAGTCCCTATGCTTTCAACCATTTTGTAGTCCGAAAAAGTTATTCCCCTTTGACTTTGTCGCACTTCCGGAAAGTTGAAAATATCAAAACATTTTATTTTAGAGAAGAACCTGGACTTATACAGTACCAGTTCAAGAGTGTATCAGGCCAGGAAAGCCGTACTGTAAAGCCTTACAAAAACGTCAAAGTAAGGTGGATTTCTAGCTATCACATGAAACCATCCATTGCGCTAATGTGTATGAATTTCTGCATTTGCCAATGGATAGTGATTTGGGATATGCTTGCTATTTCTACAATATGTGATCACTTGCATCTGCTCATGGTTTTCATTATCACACTGGAGAGTCAGGTATAAGTAAAATATAACCCACAACACAACACTTGGATGAAAATTATCCATCTTCAAGACATCATGGCACAGTATACTTTTTGTTAGTTTTCATACCATATATAAAGAGTGACCAAGGTTGTAATTTCCAAAAAGACCTTGGAGGTTAATAAGGAGCTACATTCAACTGCAAAGGAATGCAATCATGCCAGTGATTCTACGATACTGAATGTTGATAAGACCCAGGGACCCTGGACATGCTGAATGTTTTTAGATCCCCCCCCCCCCCCCCCCCCCCCCACAATTTTGAATACAAATTCCACCCCCGCCACCCAGATTGGCTGATGGGGTCATTGTCGTATCGGGTACTACAGAAATGTACCCAGGGTACATTTATGTATACAGAAACCTACCCGAAAATCTTTGAATTCCAAAACGGCCCCCAAGTATACAGAAATGTACCCGGACAAACAAGATCTTATTGGCGGAATTGAAACAATTTAGAACTTATAAAATAGCTGCTTAAACAATATTGTTTATCATTAACTATTGCGCTATTGTTCTTAAAACATATATTTAATCTGTCATTGTTAGTAATAAAATACAGAACGTATTGTCGTAAAACGGGAAGTTGTAAATTATCAAACCCCGCGCAAAAAAGTAAACAAATATGCAGCTCGTCATTCAAGAAGAGTTGATCAAATATTTAAACCAACTGCATTCCTTTAAGGCGGGGGCAAGTGCTAGCGGCTTTTAAAGAGTGAATCGCTCAAACTTTGTAAACAATGAAAGTTTGTGTCCGTGAAGTAACAGAACAGAACGCGTTACGGCCGCATTTTACGACATTGTGTTTTGTCTCGGGTACATTTATGTATATTTGGGGGCCTTTCTGGGTTTCGATGATTTTCGGGTACTTTTCTGTATACATAAATGTAAACCGGGTGCCTTTCTGTAGTACTCGGTACGACAAAGAGGATGTAACCCCCTGCCGAGTACCGAATACTCCTTAATTTGAGGTCCGGGTACTGAATAGTCCTTATTTTAGAGACCGAGTACTGAATACTATTTAGCACAAATTACATCGTATTTGATCATATTTCTTTTAGAAAATTTTAATAGGTGCATTTTCTTCTAGTATATATTCACCATTTTCTGCTATCATACCTATACAAGATTATATATCTAAAACAAAAAAAACGGTAGCACCGATGGATGCTCAAAAATGTGACGTTTATTACTTTTTATGATTTTTTTTGTACATTTAAATGATAATATTTGGTTTTAAAAATACATTTTGTGAGTACTAAATACTAAATAGTGTGTTGTGTGAGTACTGCGTACCAGGCTCGTGTGTACTGACAATATCGCCTAAAACGCCCTGAACACTGTGTACCAAAAGTGGGGGTTTCAGCCTCCATCAGCCCCAATTTGGAATAAACATTCCAATAATCAATTAAAAAAAATGTGTGACGAGTATTAATTACAAAACATTTAAAATGCCTCCATTGACCTTGGTATACTTTTAACAGTAGATACAGAACTTTATGAAATGAATTATTTTTTTTACCAATTTTAAGAAAAATCATACTAAAATTCCCAGTGGTGACGTGGGTTATGTTCCCATAATAAAGAAAAAAGGCACTGCTTGTGTCAACATAAAACAGTTTTTTTCCCCCTTGTATAAACGGTATTATTCCCAATGCCAATTTTGTTTTTCCAAGTTGGAGAGAAAAATTGCTAAATAAAATCAAATTAATTTATTTTTGTAAATATTTTAGAGTGTTGCTTAAATGAAAGTTTGTAAACATTTTAATAACTAAAAACAATGGAGTTTACAGTTTGCTGAGATGACATTTAAGTGCATTTGTTTAAAAACAAAATACCATTCTATAAAAAAAATAATACAAGAGGGCCTGTTGACGCTGTACTTGCTAAAACGGGGGATTAGGAAAAGTAATCGGGACAAGGCTTGTGTATTAAAACCTTTAATGGGCCATAACTCCACCAAAAATTATTCAACAGGAACACAGTGATGATATGCACAACTAAGCTTGATACAGATCATCCTTGCCAAGTTTTGTCCGGCCAGGGGTTCAACAGACTCGCCAAAAATCTTGCAACTGGAACATGGTGATGATATGCACAACTAGGCTTGGCACTGATCATCCATACAACATTTCTCTAAAATCCGGCAAGGGCTTCAGTGGAACTAGTCTGGACAAAGTTTGTGAAGCAAAACCTTTAAAGGGCCATAACTCCACCAAAAATATTTTAACCGTAACACGTTAATGATATGCAAGAAGAAGTTCTTCCCGTAATATTTAAAACTCATCCAACAAGGGCACCTAAGCCATTTAAAAGAGAGAAAAAAGAAGTCCTATGAGGGAAAAAAATGTAAAAAAATAAATCATTCATTGATATAAAGACACTGAAAAGGTTAAATAAAGATCAAATAATAAATGAAATTGCTAGAGTGTTCAAAATGGATTTTTTTTTTTTTAAATAAATAAATGAAACAAGTAAAAAAGATTAAAATAGAGAAAAAAG